>CM061488.1:13087500-13385076 GCA_030867185.1 Tagetes erecta
CAACTCAACCTGGCTTGTATGATGTATCAAGTATCGACCCTAGCTCATTTTGACCCATTAACTAACCCACCGATGTTTCTGCATTAATAAAACTTATGGATTATGGCAATGTAGGTTTGTGCAATTTGGGCCTGAGGTAAAGTGTCATTGTGGTGCTACATGTTGTCAAGGGTATCTTGGTTCCAAAAAGAAAGCAAAGGTGGAGCTGCTTGACTGGGGTGTCAAACGTCAGAGAACCACAACGGATACCTCACGGATCGTTAGAACATGATAAATACTACATGTAACAAAGGTAAACCGTGTTGTATATTGGGCTTTTACCATTTCACCACAACGAAATAAAAACTTTAGAAAAGGTATAGAGGAAAATCAAAATAGCTGCTTTTGTTTCCGTTTCTGTTGTTGACATGTTATTTGAACTCTCTTTTTAGGCCAAACATTTTTAGAACCAATTGACATTATTCGGGGCGTGATCCTTTGTTGTTTTCTATAAAAACATTTGGTTTATGAACTTTGTTTGGCACTAAGTCACCATATCCAAAGATTTAGATTATTATTTTGTTAACAATATTTGTGTATTATTAAAACTGTTTTATAATATAGATGAAAGGTTGTTTGTGTTAATTTAATTTAACTTGTTTTCGTTGAAAACCGTGTTAAAATAATAGGAGACATGTCTATTTGTCGTCTCTAAGTGAAGCTACGCTAGTATTTGTCACTTGTCAGGGCCCAACTTTGAAAACTAAAGAATAGAAGTGGGTGAGTTGGACTTGACTTGGTGTTGAAAGATTAATTGATTAGTGCACTTCTATGTAGAGGTGCAAAAAATGGTTTGGGATAAAAACAACTCGACCAGTTCTAGGTCGAATCAATCAGAACCGGTATGTGGGAGAATCTAGACCTGGACTTGGTGGCAATCACTGTGGGTTGGTGGTAGGTTTTGGTTCGTGAATTAGATTTTTTAAACAACTTTGTGCTTGGGAGTTAAAACCTAGTCATGAACTGACGCTGTAAATGTATTTGGGATTGGTTTGTGTCTTGAGCGGTTTAAAAACGGATCGGTTTTAGTTCAAGTTGGTTCCGGTTAGTGATTTTGGTTTTTTTTGCCTCTACCTCCTTAAAACTTGAAGCACCTCTTCTTATCCCTTTAAATTTAAAATTATCCCGTTGAATTCACAAATGAAATTATTTGATGGTGAGCTTCACTTGAAGTATATAAACTAGTGAGGTATTTCCTATTTAATATAATAAAGTAAAACCAAGTTTTACATGGCATCTATTGAGGGTTTCTCGTTTATATTGCATCTTTTGAAAGCTTTTGGTAAAATAATGATTTTTTACTTAGAATATGTATATATAAAATATACTAGGTTAGACATATGTGTATTACACTAGTTGAAAAAAATATTAAATTAAGCATCTTATAATTAATATTAGAAATTTTAAATTGTTATATTTATATTAATATAAGATACGATTGAATTCATAGAAACTAATTTATGAAAATTATAAATCTATCTAATTTGGGGGCTATTTTTTAAGGGGAAACAATATTTGTTGTTTATAATAAGAAGTTTAGAAGGAAAAATTAAGTGAAAGTCAAAATCTTAATTATTAAATATTTAAAATTTTTTAAACATAATGGTTATATATAATTTCTTGATTTCTTTATAAATTTTTAAACATAATGGTTATATATAATTTCTTAATTTTTTAAACATAATGGGGCATTTTAACAAATAAATTTTTTTTGTAATAAAGTAGGTAGATAAGGAATAGGAATTATTCGTTAAATCATTTAAGTTCGAGTGTACAAAGGATAAAATCACTTAAAATGATTTAAAACAGATAATAAAAATCGTAATTGAATTTTAAATTCAAATTGTATGATATTAAAGGAAATGAATTTTAATAAATATTTGTGTAAAATTTATTTAATCAATAACCAAGATTTTAATGTATTAAGAGAATTAATGAGAGTGACACATAAGATAATTAAGAGGAGGACATGTGACCAAAATTAACCTTTTTTATTAAGCAAATTGGCTTAAAATTATCCCAACTAACACCTATTGGCCGAAAATAATCCCAACTCAGTTTATTCCATCCAGTGGTCCTAAATCCAACTTTTTTGGCCTAGAATGGTCCGCCGTTAAGTGCACTTAACGGCCGTTAACTTTTTTTCTATTTTTTTCAAATTTCAAATTAGATATTTTAGAGATTTTGATCAGGAGAAGAATACGATTCAGTTAATGTAAACATTACCTCCAATTGTTGGTTCAAATGATATAATTTTGACATTCGGTTGAAGCACCGTTAGGGTTTAAACACCTAATTGAAGACCGTTTTGTCGTTTGGAACACCGGTTCAAGGTAAGGTTTACATCATTTAAACTGTATCATCCTCCTGATCAATATCCATAAAACGTTGTTTTGAAATTCGAAAAAAATCAAAAAAAAGTTAACAGCCGTTAAGTGCACTTAACGACGGACCACTAGAGGGAATAAACTGAGTTAGGATTATTCCTGGCCAATAGGTGTTAGTTGGGATTATTTTAAGCTAATTTGCCTTTTTATTAGTATATGGATTATAATAACATTAATTACGTTTTGGTCATTAATGTATGAAAACGTATATATAATTTAATTATAAAAATGGTTTTTCACAATTTGGTTTAAAAAAAAATAATAACTAACTTTACTTCACACAAACAGCAAATGTACTGATCATGGGTAGTATAGCCAGATAAATTCAAGTATCGAACTTAAGAGTTAAGACACGTGAGACGGCTCTTAGTAATTATAAATTGGAAAACTAAATTAAAGATAAGACAAGCACAAAATTGGAAAGCTAATTAAACATGAACAAATCAAGGATGACGAGACAACTATCCAAACCAGGAATCCAATGGTGATATTAATTCTCTTGGGTTTCAGACGAATGGAAACCGATTCTAAAAATATATCTAACTTAAAAAAACCCCTTGAATTATGCCAAATCTCCTCTCGGTCTCAATCACATAACCTAACGGATCTAAGGGACGTCTGAAGCTCATTGAGGTTTGATCTCTTTTCGGTCTCACTAACCTAATAGGATACTCATGTGCTCAATTGACTCGATCACCTCTCGGTTTCACAAATAAAAATACATCCAGAAGTGTAAGGGATGTAAGGAACAACCTAATGATATTGATTTTAACTAAATAGCAATAATTATTAAATTATTACGGTTAATTCACTCTCGTGCAACTAGATCCCTAAACCTAATAACCTAGACTACTCTATAACCTATAACCTCCTGATCTCAAGATTAGTTAGTTTACCAATTTTAGACTGATTAGATTATTTATTTCTATCTATTTCTTGGAGTAAACACCACTTAACCATAACAAAATGTAATGATCAACACATAAAAGCCTAATTAACTAGTACAAAACCAGTTAACTAAGCATGCGACGAACAAGATAATAATAACCATTCATCTAATCAATACTCATTGATATCAAAACCAATAACCAAAAGGATTTATATGTTAATATCAACCAAAAAACATGTCAAAACCCCAAAATCTTTAACAATCAACCAATTGTCATCCTAGATCTAGTTTAGATAAAATTAGCTTACTTATAGTCATCAAGTTTGAAGCAAAAACGATTGAAGTAATAGTTCTCATGGTTAACAAGTTTTAAAAGCAATTTAGAAACGTGTAACCGAATGATTGCTAACCGAGTTATGCTTCCTGAAAGATATTACATGTATGCTTCTCGCTCTCTGCTTGTGTTCGTTGATGTGTTGCAAAACACATAATCTTTTATTAGTCTTTTATAGTTAATTTCGTTAGTTTCTGAGTCATTTTTATTAGTTTTTTAGCTAGTTTATTGTTTTTAGAGTCGAATCTTAGTCGTGATTACTTTTTGCAGTTATTTGGACGTGTTAAGAAGCGGAGCAAGCTTTGGAAATGGATACGGGTTGCGTAAAAGGAAGTTGAGGGCTTGGAATGTACGAAAGAGGCATAAACAAGCGAGCACGCTATAAGAGTTAATCTAGGCGATACGCGCAACATGATGCTAGCCTTGCGCGTATCGCGTAGGTGTGTTGTAATTGATGTTTAATTAATCTAGGCGATACGCACAGGACATGCTTGCTTATTACGCGTATCGCGTAGATGGTAATTACGGGTTTTTTTTATAGAACTTGGTATTTAAACAACTTGAAGAACCCTAATTAAAGATACTTGACTCCAGCTGTTTCAAGAACATTCTAAGGGCGATTTTGAGAAGAAACCAAGAGGAAGAAGATAAAGATCAAGTCTCGGTTCGTGGAAACGTTTGTGATCATCAATCCGGGTTTTTATTCTTTATGTTCTCGGTTTTGATACTTGATCATTGATGTTTACTTTGAAAACAATAACTTTAGTGATATTTTCTACAATTATGAGTAGCTAAACTCTTTAGTATCACTTAGATGATGAACGTTTGTTGATTTATGACTTGATTCAGTTTTTTTGACATGTTGATGAATTGATTATTAGTTAAAGTGCACGTTTATGATCAACTGAATGTGTTTGCTTATTAAAGTTGTGATCTTTATCTTCTTTATCATGTTATTGCTTGAATTGTATCGTTAGTTTAACATAGGGATTTTTGTGACCAAGTCGTTTTACTTGATTTGATGATTTGTGTAATGTATTACTAGACATAGGAATCATTAGAACGGTAAAGACCAAAGATTGGAACTTTAGTGATCTACTTAGCTTTTGATTGAAAAATATTAACTAATCGATTTATCATAACAGTTGAATAATTAGGCGTTTAACGGTCCGAAAGTTATCTAAGTAGTTAATTATCTTGTTAACTGTGTTCAAGTGATTTTAACCATGTTGCCCCTTTGCATGATAATGTATTGAGTATTTTAGATGGAGAGGTTAATTGACTTTCTGGTGTGCTAATAAAGTCAGAGAGACCGAGTGGTAATTCGATCAACCGATAATTTAACGCGTGTTTTAGGAGTTAACTCGGTCACACTCGGGGAATGATCTGAGATCCTTTTGCTTCTTAGAATTCGTATCTTTGGTTTCATCTTCATTCAAAATAATCAAGTCAAGTTCATAAGTTACTTACAAGATTCATCTTTGTGATATTTCTTCCAATTCTCGAATTTTAACAAAGTTTTCATTTTTCTTGTGTTTGGAGTCGCTAAGATTAACTAGGTAATTTTTAATTAAAGTAATTTCTTTCCTTTTAGATTATTTTGCAACCCCCCTAATAATTAAACAATTTCAATTTACGTCCTAGTCGAGTCATTTTCATATTCGTAGTGTCTATAGGGTTTGATATCCGAACTTCTCAACACCTGTATACTTCCGATAGGTACACTTGTCTAGAGTTTAATTCGAGTTCCTAAGTCAAGTCTTAGGTTAGATAATTTTATTTTATTTTTATAGACCCGTGTTTGCACATCATTCGTCACCTCTCACTTGCCTTTTTCTTCTATTGTCAAAGTGCCTCTTAATTGCCGTCACCCCCAAAATAATGAAAATACTCTTTGGATAAATACTCCAAGCTTTCGTGCTCTCCAAAGAGTCGGTTTCAGTTAAACAAAAAAACACAGACTTTTACTTTTCACGTGGGCTTCTAAACTATTATGTTACATGTCAATAAGATATTTTAAACTCCATCTCCACGTGATGTGTGATATTTCAAAACCCGATATGTCTTAAGAATTTTAAAGGCCTAAGGCGAAAAACATTTTTAGGCCTTTTAAACTTGATTGTTAAAAAATCATCCTTCTTTATTCGCATTAGTGAAGCTTAATTAGGGTTGGGAGACGCCAATGTTTAAAGACTTAAAGATTTAAAGATCTTTTGTTACAAGCATAAAAAAGTTTTAACTAAATTTATTTTTTCTGTTTTAGTTGTTGCAAAATCTTTAATACTATTTAAAGTATTTTCTAAAGCGACGATTAACAAATTATTGAAATTAATTTAAAAACTAAAAAACATAATTCTCAATATCTAACCAAATCACAATAGAAAAAACACGCTATCTAAATCTCAAAATCTTCAAGCAAAAATGAAGTCACAAGTCAATAGTAAACTACTCTGAATGATCAAGGAATGCTACGTATTTATACTTGTAATACCAATCTGGTTTAATCTCTACTTATATTACAAAAAAAATACATAAATCAGTTTACATTTCATATTTCAACACAAAATTTAAGCAATTGAATACTTGGGTAATGAGAACATGATGATGCTTCGTCATTTTATTGTTCGATCAGAAGTAGCAAAAACAAGTAGTGATAATGATGAACAAGGATGATGATGCTTTAATTGGAAGAAGCATGGATGTTTGGTTTACTCGCTTTGCATCTAACGCTCTTATGTTTCCGCTAATGATTTCTATAAACCCTTTTTCTAAAGAGGGTTTAAAAAATGTGACCTATCAAAACTTTAGGGCCTAAGGCCCTTTCCTATTTGGGCTGCTAATGGGCCGCGCCTGAATATGAATTCAAATTAAATCCAACAATTTCTTTTCTAGCTTCACTATTTAGTTTATTACTATATATTTAAAGAAAAACTTCATATGAATTGTTACTTTTTTGTTTTGCATTGTGGCCACCATATAGTTTTGTAGGTTTTGCATTTTAGCCATCAAAGTAAAATGACTCTTTTGTACATAAGTTGAGTTTGAGGTAGCGTTGACTTATTTTTGCATTTTGGCCACTATAGTTTTTGTAGGTTATGCATTTTGACCACGAAATTAGAATAACTCTTTGTAAATAAATTGAGTTCGAGGGACAAATAGTTTTGTGGTTGTTTGTCATTGGATTATTAGAACAAGGCATGCTTATTTTTGTTTATCTCTCTTGATGACTCATTCGACTATTGTCGTTCTGTTGCTTCTGGTCGCCTCCGTTGTATTCTTTGTTTCTTCAATTAACAATGGATGGTGGCGGTGGATGGCAAATGGTGGCGCATAATGTATGGTGGTTTCCTTTTTTATGAGATTCTATATAAAGAGACGATGATCTGTCGTTGCCAACACCAGATTAGATTCATTACATTGTGATGATGCTGTGTAAAATTGTTTCGTTATGTCTGTTTGAAGTTGAATGACATTTTATTTATCGTTGATTTTAGCCAATGTATGGTTTAATTGATGTAATGATGAAAATTAATGGTATACAAATGGCTTAGGCAACGCACGAGCCTGTAGAGTCCTAGTTTCATCAATTCAAAACATGGAAATAATTTACGTTTATGTTATAGTTAATATTTGAGTCACTTAATTTGTTTTTTAAGTTTAGTAACAATACTTCATTTTCTCCCGTGGTCTTTTAAAATCATCGAAACTAGATTTTGATTCGCGGCTGCGCGTTGTGGCAGGCGAGACATTTGTGAGTCTTGTGTGTATTTTAGTTGTGTGGTTTAGTGTCAGTGTGGTTTTCTAAGCCAGCTTATGTGGCATCCAAGTCTTAGAGATTACTACATATTCAGTTTGTTGCATTTGTAACATGCTAGTTATACTACTTTGGCAACTACTTTAACTAAAATTGTTTTGGTTTATTACTAAAGCTTGCAACTACTTTATTGGAGTTGTTACAAAAGCTTCTTTTGATAGTAGTGGCTGATAGGCGATGCTAGATTTGGCTAGAGGTTAAAAGTCTGGCCTTCAAAAGTGTCACTGGGATGATTTTTTGCACTATAATATGGCATTGTTATGTTTGGTACCTGTTTTGTGCAATGTTAGTGACTGCTGCTGCATATAGAATACACATATGCTTTGATAGCTTCATGTTTACATAATTTCATTAGACAAATATGTAGACATGCACATGTCAATGTTAGAGACAAATAGACAAACATACATACTACACAAAACATTAAATATAAACATACATACATATTTTGGGTTTGGTATTACCGGTGTGATCATGGACCTTGACGTTGTGGAAGTGACTTTGGCTAATTTGTCCACTCTGACAGATCCGTTCCTTTTGATATTCACGATGAGTGACAGTGGTACTGCTATAACTGAACGGAGTTCGTTAGAAGAATCTTTGGTTCCATGTTCTTGGCTAATGTTTATTTTGTCATTTACCGAGTCATTGAAGAACATGATTACATGAAGCACGTGTCATTTGTGATTGTCGTGTTAAAACTGTGCCTGACACATGTACGTTTTAGTTTAAGGTACTGATGTAAAGGGTGTCTTATAGTCTTTTGTTTTTCATTATGGTTACATACCTGAATATAAGATCCTTTGTTATTATGTGGTATTCACATATAAACATGTCTTATTCAGCGTGAGTACAGCCAACTAATAGTCAAGAAACAATAAATAATAAGAAACATTCAATAGCCAACAGTAACAAACATGACAATGATAGCACCAGAACACAATTTCATTATTTTCTAATGACTAAGAAGAATACATGTGCAGCAAGTTATGGCAATTAGTTATGCAACTAACGTCGAAGTAACAAATACATCTATCAACATCGGTCGTTAAAAAAATCTACAAACAGCTAAATTATATATGTATAGGCTAACAAATTAGTGTATGTAGGCTAGTTAAGTAAGTATTCCACATATGCACAAGTTAAATGTACATCTATATGGTCCTTGTACTAAAACCATGTCCTAATCATTTGATGACAATAACAATAACATGCTTAATAACATACAACATAATCTAGTACACAAAGTTAAGGCAATTGGTTATGTAAATTGTAAACTACATGTATCTCTATATTGCATTTTGTTTATGGCAACAACTAATGTCAAGTAACAACCAGAAAAGAGCATCACAGTGACAACAAACACAAGAACAATCAACAATGTTTATATAAAGCTTATTTGTAGAAGTGGGGTACATAGAGTTAAACGCACGTATGTTGGCCATGAAACTAATATCACTATACAATGAAATAATATATTTTTGTGGATGCCTAGAAGTAGGCAGACTAGCACGTCTACCCTTACAACATCGGTTATAAACATAACATCTCCTTGTACTCTAACTTAC
Source organism: Tagetes erecta (assembly GCA_030867185.1). Taxonomy (NCBI): domain Eukaryota; kingdom Viridiplantae; phylum Streptophyta; class Magnoliopsida; order Asterales; family Asteraceae; genus Tagetes; species Tagetes erecta. The sequence continues at coordinate 13,096,532 of CM061488.1, forward strand.
TACACACTCATCAAACCAGAACAATGCACCACAATAACAACACACACCACAATAGTCACCATGATCTATGTGAAGCGAGCCTACCATAGTGGAGCTAGAAACCCCAGTAGTACTTCTATGATGTTTTCTTACCGTGGGCATGAGATTGTAGCAATGACAGTTCCAATAGACAAAGTCTAAAAGCAAGATTTGGAACAAACAATATACTAACAGAACAATAACCAAGCAAAATAAAGACAGTCTAAGATCAGAACTTATATAGAGCTCCACAGAAATATTACCAGTTGGTAGATAGACACACAAGAACACCATAAAGTTTAGTAGATAACCCAAAGTAGCTAAAGACCATCAACACTTTGAATTTATAGAGCTCCATAGAAATATTACCAGTTGGTAGATAGTAGATGACAAACCAAATTCTGAGAAAGTAAAAGTCAAAAGAAAATCATGACACTGCAGGACCTAATATAACACAAAAGCAAAAGAAAGTCAGGTAGGTTATGCAAAGTAGCTCAACAACACACCTAAACAGTTTAATAGGCGGTAGATGACAACTAACAAAACCAAAAACAATAATACCAACAAACATAAAAGACACCTAAGTAGCATATGACAGGCTCATGATTAAAACTTCATATGCAAAATAATACACAATTCACAATAATAACATAGATGTGAGTCTTACTTAATAGCGACGGTAGGCAAGAAACATCTGCAACCAGAAATCCCTACTGCATGCGAAATCAGACAAGCATCCAATAAGGTAAGCACAGCTGACACCGCAAAAATCACAACAACGACTGAAAAACTCCACAAAAAACATAAATCAGCCACTTGAATACCAACAACATGCTACACAACCCAAATCCGTCACCGCATGTGGTATAAGAGAAACAATCGTATAACAGATGATCTGAAACCTCATTGGAACACCGAAAAATAACCCGACGACAACATCACGAGCCGGTAGAAAAGTATCAAAAACAGTAGAACAAAACCCGCCGATGAAACTCAAACACCAGGGAACAACAATCCACCAACAACGATATGCGACCATGAAAAGAAGAGAGGAGAACGGAGAATATAATGGGATGAAAGCACACGTGCAAGCAACGTGATATAACCGAACTTACTAAATAGTAGTAAGGTAAATATAAATATAAACAAACTAGAAATAAAAAATGACTAAAAGCAACTAAAAAATATTTATATAAAATATGTATATTTTAGACCACATCAAAGTGTTTGGATAGTAGAGTGCAAGCGGTTGATGCGGAGGAGAAATGGGTAGATGGAGGTGAGTATTGAGCTAGTGTTAAGGAGATGGTTAGAGCTAAGTGTGGGAATCCTAGTAAGTTTGAGGATACCCCGAGTGTAATGGGTTGATTTAGGTTGAGAAGTTGGTTTGTAGAGTTCATATAAGTTAGCTGAATAATTTTCTTTTATTTTGAGTCATTTAATTTTAATTTGTGTCTTATTTTTATTTTATTTTATTTTTCTTTTGTCTTTTATTTGTGTCGTATTTTTATTTTATTTAAATATCTGAGAAGTAATAGTTGGTAGGTCTAGGTGAACTAAATTGCTAGACTATTAGCTGTGAAGTGTTTGTCTAGGTTTGGTTTGTTTACCTTGTCTATTGATGTCAAATGAATTAGTTGGATTACCTTGTTGTCCGTGTTGTGAGGTAGTATTACAATTAGAGGTACTATGTCATAATCAATTAGACAACCGTGAGGGAGTCTAATCTTATAAACTGGTGCACAATAGCATGATAGAAACCTGTAGACGTGTTCTCAAGAAGGGTTGAGGATCTTAGTATAACATTTGCCCCGAACGAAACCCGATTCATTTCCTATGTAAGCTCGAGTTATTAATAATATTGTAATCACTGAATTATTATGAATAAAAGGTTTAGTTAATCTTAATCTATTTATACATCTAATCATATAGTTACCAAATGTATGTTATAAAATGATTTTTAAAATATTAACAATAAGAATTGATTTATATAAATGTTTAAGTTTTAAAAAAATTTAGAGTAAATTTCAGTTTTGGTCCCTGTGGTTTGGGCTTTGTAACGGTTTTCATCCAAAACTTAAAAAATACTCAATATAACCATTGTGGTTCCAGATTTGTCCCAATTAGATCCAAACCTCTAACACTGTCAAGTTTAACCGTTAGTCAGCCCTCACTTGCCCCTCACGTGAGGGGCATTTTTGTCACTTAACCCCACTATTTGTTAGGTTTCTTGGTTGATATATGCAAATGGTGGAGTTAAATGACAAAAATGCCCCTCATATGAGATGCAAGTGAGGGTTGAGTAACGGTTAAACTTGACGGTGTTAGAGGTTTGGATCTAATTGGGACAAATCTAAAACCACAGTGGTTATATTGAGCATTTTTTAAGTTTTGGATGAAAACCGTTACAAAGCCCAAACCACAAGGACGAAAACCGTAATTTACTCAAAAATTTAAGTTGTTAGTTAGTTAGCAAAGTTAAAGTCAAGGGGTTAATTGTGTAATTTAGGAAACTTGTAAAAACCTTTACACAAGAATTGAAAACAAAACAAACAGTAGGGGGTAAAATGTAACAATTTCAAAAACCCAACCCCACCCGTTTTTCCGGCGAGTTCCTCCGGTTAGCTCCGGCGACTCCGGCGTTGATCCAAAACTATCCAATCTACAACCCGATTAAATTACCTTTATCTCCACATCTGTAGGTTTCGGACTCTCAACCGCAAAAAGATCAAATTTCTGAGGCCTTATCTCTAATCTTCAACCAAATCCGTCGTATCCGGTGAACTAAAATTCAAATCTGGACAAAAAGCTGATAACAATCAAATTGATAATATTTAAACCATTACTACGACCAGTTGCAAACTTATTAAAACAAATATATCAGATAAACTCGCATGAAATAAGTTGATTTGGTTCCAGTAGCTACGCAACCAACTCGACTTCAATTCGAGCCTCTGACCCCTTTTCAATCGCTTATATATCATCTAAACTGATCACTAGACTTCACATTATCTACCTACAACACTAATTTCAGTTTTAATACACGCACACATACAATTCAACCTCTGTTCTTCATCGTCTTTGCTCCATAGTCGACGACATACTTCGGGCTTATTTTAATCACCAATTTCTTGGGAGTTTTAATCATCATACATCAACAAGTGAATCTGCATCTTTCATTTCATTATTATCATCATTTGCATCATCAATTTGGAATGCAACCGCGTTTTTCTTTCTTTCGTTTATCTTCATCAAACGACCATCAATTCAGGTAAATGAATACTTCATTTTGTTCGTTATCACATGCTAATCATCGTTGTAATGTTGGATTTCATAACACAGATTCAATTTTGTTCAGATTACACGATTAGGGTTTTAGGGATGCATAAGGAATTGAGTTTAAGGAAATAACAAATTATATAAATAATTTTCTGGTTTATTAACAAAAGTCAAAGGTGGTTTGATGGTTAGTGATGTTGGTTTAAATCAACATCATTCTAATATATGATAATATACTTTAGTGATCCTTAAGGAATTTCCTGGTGTCTATTCAAGTTACTTTCATTTTTCATTTTATCAAGCAATCATTAAGTGAGTATTCATAGCCCTCCCTTTTTCAGTTTTATGCTTTGGAGTGAAATCATTTGACCCATTATATCATTAAACATTTTATTCATTTTTGTTCATTTTTATTTATTTGGTTCATTATATTCAATTCATTCCTTGTGTGTTATTACTTGCAATTATGTGTTTCATAGGTTGATAAACATTTATTCTAGCACAATCATTAATTTATTCAAACCAACGGTTATCAATAATAGATCTATTTGGCATGACATGCCCACCCTATATGGATTTCGAGTGGTGATTGTAACCGACTTATGCTTTTGCTCATAACGGTTTAATCTGGGTGATTAAGTGGCTGTACTCATCTAGGTTTGATTGTGCACTCGATTTATCTAATGTGATACGCTTTTGCATAATAGTTAGTAACATGACATGGAATTAAATCACGTTGTTCATTTTAAGCATTTTAACTATTTTAATCATCACACACACACACACACACACACACACATATATATATATATATATATATATAGGATGAAGTTCAAATAAGAAGACCTAAATATTGCAAGAAAAAAAAGAAGACATAACAACCAATCATATATTTTCTTTTAATTTTTATTTCTTAAATTTATAGAAGGATATATTAGTAATTTGCAACACTTACTAATTATAGCCTTATAAGTTAGTTAACTATATTAGGAAACCATAAGTTACTAATTAATATTAATTTTATTATCCGGTTAATCAAAATTCTTTTTAATTTCATCAATTGAAACTACCAAAATCAGTAATCACAATTGCATATTAATTCTATTAAATATTATTTTAAAAAAAATCATAATGTAGTTATGGTTTGAGTTTATAAATTTCAATTAATTTATTTTCATCCATAAAAATAGTAAGCTTCTTACAACATGAAATGGTTGTCAAACATGTTTCAATTAAAATTTGTATAGAAATCACAAACCTACACATAAACTTATCTCCTACACATATAAATCATAAACATTGTTACATACAAAAAATCTTCATAAGGAGACATATATAATAACTTATATCTTATTACACAATATACATTAATAAATAATTCCAAAACAATATCGCCTATCAAGCAATATATATATTTGACCTACACATAATGAAACTACTACAAAATATTACAATTTTAACTACATAATATATATATATATATATATATATGTGTGTGTGTGTGTTTTCAAAATTCATCTCTACACACATATATATCCTTGACCGTACATATTAAAAAGTATAACAATTTTAACTACACAACATGCTTAAAATTCATTCCTACACACATATATACTTGACCTTAGGGATGAGATCGGGACGGGTACCGGTACCGAGTTTTAAGAAAAGTGGGTACCGGTACCGGTACCGAATTTAGCGAGACGGTACCGGGACGGTACCGGTACCGGTATTTCGGTACTGGTACCACGTTGGTACCAGTTTCATATTTTATTTTTTTTTATAAAATTTATGCGCTTATTTCGGTTTAATTTTATACTTTTTTATATAACTATACTATAATATACTTGAATATAAGAAAAAGAAATGAAATATGGTATAAATTAATTAAAAATCATATTAACTTAATTAAATTTAAAAGTTAATAATCTAAAAAATATTATAAAATGACTCAAAATCGTAAAGAAAACATTTTATAACATTAAGCAAGTAATACACAACATTCATAACATCTCAAATTATATAAAATATACTAAAAAAACTAGTTTTTTCTTAATCGGTACCAACGTGGTACCAACGTGGTACTAACCGGGAAAGTACCGGTACCGGTACCGCCAGGTACCGATACCGAGTTTTAGGAAAAGTGGGTACCGGTACCGAATTTAACGGGACGGTACCGGTACCGGTACTCGGTACCAAAAGCTCATCCCTACTTGACCTACACACTAAATTTCACATATAAAAGATCTCATAAGCAAAAAAGTTTATCAAAAGAATCTTACATAGAATCATTCATTACACTTGTTCAAACAATACCTACATAAAATAACTTAATTATTAAGTTAATAGACAACAAACTAAGAACCTTACTCAAAACATCGAGCACTAAACTTAAAATAACCTACACAAGATAAATTATTAATTTTTATTTAGAAACGATGTTGCATCACCTACATAAAATCATAAACATATATAAAATTTAGTATAAAAAATCCGAGCTTAGAATTAATTGATTGAAAGTATAAGAAAGTTGGATATTAAATAAAAAGAATTGTTTTCTTAAGGTAACTCCTCCCTAAATTAAATTTGTCTCATAACTTTTCTATACTATAAATGCCTATAATACCCCTATTGAGTTAAAATTAAAAGCAGTTCATTAAATTATTTACAAAAATAACTCTTACAATCACAACCATAGGATAATAAAATGTAGGGTTGAGATTATTTCTTTTTCTTCTTGCAATATTTGACCTCCTTAAAAGAACTCTCCCATATATATATATATATATATATATATATATATATATATATATATATATATATATATAGGGGAAAGTTCAATGGGAAACCCCTTTTTTACCGGGGAACTAGGGAACACTTCTGGGCCATTGAATCATCTTGATTTAATTTTGGGTGGGGAACACCTACACCCTCCAATCCTATACATTACATCTTTAAAAAAAGTAAAAAAAACGCACGCTGGGAGGTTTGAACGCGTGACCTCACGCTTTAATCCATTCGTATTACCAGTAGGCTAAGTTAGATCTTTTGTTATAAACAACAATTAATATTTACTTAGCTTTAATTTTCGCAGTTTTATTTTGTTTGTTTGTTTTATTTTGTTTTATTTAATAACTTATCTATTATTATTTAACTTTAAAGTTAGTTTTATGATTTTATTTTATCTAGGTTGATATTAAATTTATTATTTAAGTATATTTTTTACTTAATATTTTTCTCGTAACATTTATTTTATTTTCTTTTAATTTTATTATTTTTTGTTTTATCTATTATTGTTTAGTTTTAAGGGTTAGTTTTGGGTTTACATTTTAAATTTTATATTTTACCTACGGGTGTAAATAAGTCAAGCCGACTCGCGCGTAAGTTTCTTAAGATCGACTCGGTAAAAAACTTGTTCGAGCCGAGTCTTAAAGAGCTCAAGCTCGATCTCAAGCCTAAAAAAGTGTGTTTTGTTATCGAGCATGAGCTTTGCATTCAAAACTCGTCGAGCTTAAACGAGTTTTTTGTTTATATTTTTTATTTTGTTTTAATTTATATATTCATAAATATTATTAAAAATGGTTATAAAATTATGATTAAAAGGTTAAATAATATGTATTTGTTATAAATAATATGTATGATTCTAAATATATAAAAATTTAAATATAAAATATATATATATATAAAGTAATTAAATACTAAACAAGCCGAGCTCGAGCTTCGAAATGAGCCGAGCTCGAGCTTCGAAATGAGCCGAGCTTTAGCTCGAGCTTTGTTAAAACTAAAATAAGCCAAACTCGAGCGTTAACGAGCTGAGTTTGGGATTCGAACTCATGACGCTGGGTGCACGACTAAAAAAATGCTTAAACCACTACGCTATAGCATTAACTTGTTATTATTTTTGATTCATTAATATTATTACTATTATATTCTTATTATTAATTGTTTTTTTACTTGCTTGTTTTTTTATTAATTTTACGTTTTACCTTTTAGAGTTTAACTTTAGGGTATAGTTTTTAGGTTTAGTTTTACGACTAAGTTTTTTGTGTTAGCTAAAAAAGAGATATGTTCCTTTGTTAGCTAAAAAAGAACAAGATATGTTCCTTTGTTAGCTAAAAAAGAGAGGTTCCCCATTGAATCACGACATCGACCATGAAGCCGATGACAACGTTGTATAAACAGGCGAAAATGACGTTCGTCTATGCTAAGTCTAAAATCACATGTGAAAATATATACCAACCAACATTAATTTTAATATATATAGATTTCAAGTTTAAAGCATTAGATTCTACTTTTTAGCACAAGTGATTTCAGGTTTAGAACGTGTGATTTTGGGTTTTAACACGTGTGATTCAAGATTTTTATCACATGTGATTTTACTGTTTATCACATGTGATTTTAGTGTTTAGAACATGTGATTTTGTATTTTTAACACATCTTATTTGACGGTTTGTATACGTGTTAATTGTCTTTAGTTGGAAGTTTAGCACATGTGATTTGAGGTTTAGCACATGTGATTCTAGTTTTAGCACGTGTGATTTTATTTTTTAGCACATTTATTTAAAGTTTTGTAAGCTTGTTAGTTGTCTTTGGTTGGAAGTATAGCACATGTGATTATAGTTGTAGCACATTTGATTTGAGATTTATCACATGTGATTCTAGTGTTAGTACATGTGATTTAAGGTTTAGCACAAGCGATTTTTGTTTTAGCACACGTGATTTTTAATTTTTAGCATGAGGTTTTGTAAACTTGCTAATTGTCTTTGGTTGGAAGTTTAGCACATGTGATTCGAAGTTTAGCACATATGCTTCTAGTTTTAGCACATGTGATTTGAGGTTAAGCACATGTGATTCTAGTTTTAGCACAAGTGATTCTAGTTTTTGCACATGTGATTGTTAATTTTTAGCATATTTATTTAAGGTTTTGTAAACTTGCTAATTGTTTTTGGTTGGAAGTTTAGCACATGTGATTTGAGGTTTAGCACATGTGATTCTAGTTTTAGCACATGTGTTCAGGTTAGCACATGTGATTTAAGGTTTAGCATATGTGATTTTTAAATTTTAACAAGGTTTTGTAAACTTGTTAATTGATATGGTAGAAAGTACAACACATGTGATTTGAGATTTAACACATGTGATCATAGTTTTAGCACATGTGATTCTTATGTTTCAGCATATGACGACAATGTGTTTGGAGGGTTGCATAGGATATTTTAGTTTAAACAAGAATACACATATATGTTTTGTAGGATTATTTAATTTAAAGTGGTATGTGATTACATGTGTGTGGATAGAATGACAAATAAATCACATGTGGTAAACCACAAATCACATGTGTTAAACCACAAATCACATTTGCTAAAACTAAAATCACATGTGATAAGCCTCAAATCACATGTGATAAGCCTCAAATCACATGTGCTAAAAGTCTAAAACTAGAATCACACGTGCTAAAACTAGAATCATGTGTGCTAAACCCAAAAGGCTCAAATCACATGTGCAAAACTTCCAACCAACGACAATTAATACGTTTACAAAATCTCAAATAAATGTCTTAAACCTCAAATCACATGTGATAAACTACAAATCACATGTTCTAAAATTAGAATCACATGTGCGAAACCTCAAATCACATGTGCTAAAAGCCTAAAACTAGAATCACATGTGCTAAACCTCGAATCACATGTGCTAAACCTCAAATCATATTTGCTAAAATTAGAATCACATGTGCTAAAACTAGAATCACATGTACTAAATCTCAAATCACATGTGCTAAACCTCAAATCACATGCGATTTTAGCTTTATCACATATGATTTTAGCTTTATCACATGTGACATAAGATTTAGCACATGCGATTCGAGGTTTATCACATTTGATTTAAGATTTAGCACATGTGATTCTAGTTTTATCACATGTGATTCTAGTTTTATCACATGTGATTCTAGTTTTAACACATGTAATTTGAGGTTTAGCACATGTGTTTTTAGTTTTAAGACATGTGATTTCAATTTTTAGCATATATATTTAAGGTTTTGTGAACTTGCTAGTTGTCTTTGGTTGAAAGTTAGCACATATGATTCTAGTTTTAGCACATGTGACTTGAGGTTAGCACATGTGATTCTAGTTCTAGCACATGTGATTTAAGGCTTAGCACATGTTATTCTAGTTTTAGCACATGTGATTTTTAAATGTTAACAAGGTTTTGTAAACTAATTAATTGCCGTTGTTGAAAGTTTAGCGCATGTGATTCTAGTTTTAGCACATGTGGTTTGATGTTAGCACATGTGATTCTAATTTTAGCACATGTGATTTTTAATTTTTAGCATATTTATTTGAGGTAAACCTCAAATAAATCACATGATTCTACAAAACCTCAAATAAATCACATGTGCTAAACCTCAAATCACATGTGATAAACCACAAATCACATGTGATAAACCACAAATCACATGTGATAAACCAAAAATCACATGTGCTAAAACTATAATCACATGTACTAAAAATAGAATCACATGTGCTAAACTTCGAATCACATGTGCTAAAAACTAGAATATCATGTGCTACATTTTTTAGTATTTATATAAATTTCAAGTTTAAAACATGGGATTCTAATTTTTAACACATGAGATTTCAAAGTTTAGCATATGTGATTTGACAACATGTGAATTTAGGTTTTAGCACATGTGATTTTGAGAAACCTAAACCCAAAAACCTAACCAAAAAAACTTAATCGTAAAACTAAACCCTAAAGTTAAACTCTAGAAGGTAAACCGTAAAATTAATAAAAAAAATTAAGCAAGTAAAAAACAATTAGTAATAATCAGCGTATTTAATGGTAATAATATTAATGAATCGGAAATACTATAGCGCAATAGTTTGAGCATTTTGTTTGTGAGTCGTGCACCCAACGTCACGAGTTCGAATCCCGCACTCAGCCAAGAAGCTAAAATTAGGGGTGCAATGAGCTGGCCTCGAGCTCGTTAAGGCTAAAGTTCGGTTTGTTTTAGTTTAACAGAGCTTGAGCTTGGCTTGTTTCGAGCTTTATTTACAAAGCTCGAGCTCGGCTCATTAGAAAGTTTTAAAGCTCGAGCTCGGCTCGGCCTCAGCTCATTTAGTATTTAATTGCTTTATATTTAAATTTTTATGTTAAATTTATATATATTTATAACATACATTTTATATATAACAAATATAAATTATTTAATCTTTTTTATCATAATTTTATAAATATTTTTAATTGTATTTAGAAATATATATTTATAAAAATAAACTAAAAAATAAACAAAAAAGCTCGTTAAAACTCAACGAATTTTAAATACAAAGCTCGAGCTCGATAACATAACAAACATTTTTTAATTATAAATCTTGAAAAAATCTAATAGAAAAAATAATCGTTAACGTTAAATAATAATAATATATAACATATAAACTATTAACTAAGCAAAAGGAAAAAAAAACTGCGCTACTAAAGTGTAAATATTGAAAAATCGATCAAATAAACGAATCAGCTGCGTGGTCTGCTGGGAAAAAGGCGTTTATATTACCGCCGGGGTCTTGTGTTCGACTCCCCTCGCGAACGTTTTTTTTTTATTTTTTAAAAGTGCAATGTATAGGATTATGAGGGTGTAGGTGTTACCCACCCTTGGATGATCTAAGAGTCAATAATTGTTCTCTAGTTCCCCAATAAAAAAGGGTTCCCCATTGAACCCTCCCCTATATATATATATATATATATATATATATATATATATACTAGTAGGGGCCCGCGCGATGCGGCGGGTTGCGATTCGGTAGGGCCGATATTGTCGGTGGTACTCGTTTCTAGGTGTTTTTTTAAAACCGTTCTTTTTTTTAATATGAATCGCAGACAACGGTAATATTTAACAAACAATTATTGATACAAAAATATCTAAAATCTTAAAATAAAAGCTGAAAATAAAACTCCATTGTGAAGTGCTTGCATTAAAACGAGATGAATTTAGTCGTATAACTAATAACTTAACATTAAAATTAACACTGAAAAAACCATCGAGCAGTGCTTAAATAAAACCTTAACAAACTTTAAATATATTATGGTGCCTATATGTGGTACTTGTTTTCATAGTTTTCGTTATTCATACAACATATATTTTACAAAAGTTTGTTATTTTTTTTCTATGCAAAGTTTTCAGATAAATAATATTTTGCATGATTGTTGGCAATATAAGTCGTAGGCTTCCACGTAAAAGTTGAAAACTAAAGAAACCATTAACTAATAACGCTATAAAGTAATAATTAAACATTAAAATATGAAATAACTAAAGAAACCATTAATGTATAAAGTAACACATACAAGTTGAAAACTAAAAAAATCTAATGTGAACCACTTGTATTACTTGTATCATTAACAGATCAATTTAGTCATTAATTTTACACATCTCAATAATGCCAACTACATTGTTCCACCAATATTCCTCATCAAGAGGCGCCCCATGAATTTCTTATGTATCTTTGTCTCTGACTGCTACATCTTTTGAAGGATGAGTTTTTTGTATGCTCTCCTTTTTTACCGGAACATATGACATCTTTTGGTCTTTTTTTTAAGACATGAGATGCACTCATCAAACACATAACATCAAATCATATAAACGTGAGTAACAGAGACTAAAAACTAACAATTAAAATGGATGAAATGCCATAGCAGATTAACCTTTTCAGTTGAAACCAATTTCAGAACATAAAGATGACTCTTACCAAGACCAATAAATGCAAACCGATGTAGAAAAAAAGAAGAGAATCTCATCCTTACTTACAAGTGATATCACCTAAGATACCATTAGTTTAACTAAAACAATAATAACACAAAAGACCTATACCATTACCCAATAATGGTTGTCCATGAAACAAATACTAAAAGTTATCGTTGCTTACTAAAAGTACCATTTAAGCCTCAATTGAACATCATTCAGCAACAAATAATTATCAATATACACTACCGTTAACAATGAGAGCAGTAAATGAATTATTAGGTTGGTGGTGAAGCTTGTTTTGGTGTAGCTTACGTTGATCACATGACAACATCAACCATATTAGTTTGTGGCCACATTTACCACTTAACTCCATATCTTTTTCAAAAATGTTGTTTTATAGAAGAATATTTAAAAAAAATAAAGCGTATTAAACAATTTCTATAAATTCTAGGACCAAATTGGTGTCATAAATCTTTTTTTTTGCATCTTTTAAGATGTGAGTTGAGCTTAATATGTTATTGCTCATAGTAAACAAAAAATCAGTACAAATAAAATCATAACACTATATTTCTCTTGAACAGTGAAGAAACTTGAAGTTTTATGAAGGGGGGGGGGGGGTCGGAAAGTCACGAGGCTGGTACTTTCTTCTATCGCTATGTTACGGGTTATATGTCCGGGTCGGGTCAAACAATAAAAACTCTAAATATCTAATCATTCTTCATTCATTCAAACAAAGTTTTCTTACACAAAAAAAGTGGACAATAATTTAACAAACACACGTAAAAATTATTTAAAATAATACGAGGAATGATGAGTACTTGATATGCAGGAAGATGAATTACAACTTAGCCAGACGACCTTTAAGCTCTTTGAATTTATCGATTATGGATTCTGAATCAAACAATTTACAAAATTCATCAACATTTACAAATTACAATCATAAACCCAAAATAATGATTTACAATCTTAAAATTAAACATTTGCAAGTGATATACAATTATTGATGGCTTTATTTGTTAACCCTTAAATCACACATTATCTTTATGATAATGCAAAGCAATCATCATAGATTAACATGAACCCGAGCTCAATATATGGTTACTAACCATTCAATCCAAATAGTTCACCAGGCCAGTAATAACAAGAAAAAAAATAAGACTGCAGTACACATTTGTGGACTAACAAGGATGTTTCGAACCTGCTGTGATGTTTAAATCTTTCTTAGTACCTTCTAAACTCAGTAGTACACTACAAAGATTGAACAGGTAAAATACTAAACTACTAATCACAATTTAATCCTCATCAATTTTAACCCTAAAACCCTAATTGACTAATTGAAATAAAAAAACCTAGATGGATGGAATGAATGGCGCAACACTCTAGGGTGTAGAAGGTTGTCTGGTGGATGACAATAGTCAGTAGTTGAGTAATGCAATGAATGGTGAGGTAGCAGCAGGTTGAGTAGAGCAGGGGAGGATGTCGAGTGCCAGGCAAGGGGTGTGAACTGTGAAGTCTGAAGTGCTGTTTGAAAAAATAGAGGGTTTTCAACTTTCAAGTGCTGGGCACTACTTGGGTTTGTACATAGTTTTTAGAGGGGCCTCAAATTAATGTACACAATATTTTTAGAGGGGGCCAACCCAATATATATATGAATTATAAATACGAAATCTTGTATACTCGCTACTTCTAACTAAAGTTATGCCCCAGCTCTTAAAAGAGCATGTTAGGAGACTTTCAACATACAAGGGCTTATCCTTTTTATTGTAACCTTGGCTTTGGCATAGTTTATGAGATGCAAAAATACAAAATTAACCAATCTATGAAGGACAAAAGAACACTTCATTAAACATATTAAAATTGTATGAACAAGATGACATACCTTCTCTACCTTTTCTTGTTGTTTCTTCATCTTTTTCATCTCAAACTCTTTTCCTGACACGTTACAACACAGATAAACTTACATATTAACCTAGAATAACACAAGAATACCACTACCAACTCAAAACCATGAACCAAAATCTCTATATGTTCCAGTTTCGCATAGACATATTAATAAAAAAACAGTCTTCAAATCTACGAGCATGCTTGATAAAATCCAATAGAAGTGCAATAACAAAAGTTGATGTGTGGAACTACCTCAAATTTCCATGATTGCTTGCCTTAAAATCAAACAAAAATCCATGATCTATGCTTAGTAAACAATGTGAGAAGAATAAGAAAATAGGAAATATGATTAATGTCAAAGATAAGCAATGTTGACAAAATGTGTATGAAAAACGATGATACCATTAATTCCAAACTCATCCAAATGATTGGCCAAAATTGCATGTTACCTAGAAATTTAGAAGTGCGAACATGAAAAAAAATCATATCAAACACCCGAATCAACTTCTTCAAACCCCAAGTTCGAAATGCTTACCTTGTTTGTTCAACTGTAATGAAACTTAAACTTACAATTTTCAGTAATAAAGCTAGCAAAAAATGAACCTAAACAAGTCGGGATGTCATCCAAAATGTATTCTTAATGCATAGTTGCACACAACCTCCCGAATTGTATTATTAATATAGAAGTGTTTCGGGTCAACTATGGTCTATTTTGAACAAAAGACCTGGACTAATCAAAGAATTACCCGGTTTGATACAAAAGTGTTTTGGGTCAACTTTGGTCGGTTTTAAACAAACGATCCTGACTAATCAAAGAAACATGGTATAAAAGTTAAAATGCCATGTTAAAAACAAAAATGTGTCAAAAAATAATAAATGCAACGTCTTCTTTAGAGCTAGGTTTAGTCAGAGTGACTAAAATACATTTGACTAATTTTAGTTTAAGTTATTTTTTCATTCTACATTTACAAGTCTACAACAACTGATCAATTTAAAATAAAACACAAATTCAAGTCAACTAACCCACAGGCCTAATACGTGCAACCTCTACCTTAACTTTAAAACCATTAACTTTTTACTGTTATATGCAACTTAATTTTCATGCAATGAAAACACACACAAAACAAAAGCTAAAGAAAAAACATAAACATACCCAATACATCATAGGCGAGTTCTCGAAAACTGATATGCCGTCGAACCACTTTCTCGCAGTGCTCAAGAACCCGAGACAAGAGATAATAAGAGTAGAAAGTGAGCAACCCCATGACGATCAAGCAAAAGAATCCAAGACCACATCCCAGCCGTCTGAACACGTATGGTAGAGTCAGTATCATGGGTACCACGATGGCGATCGTGAGATGATTCCCAACATGATACCACTCACCTGATAAACAAACACACTCAGTAAATTTAACAGTAAAACTAAATTGAATTTAATTTTAGGATTGGGATTAGAGTAACTGAAATAAACAAAATGATATATATATATACACCTTTTGATTCAAACACGAATGTTACACCTGCTGCTCCATGCTGGAATGTTTCGTTTTCCGGTGACGGAGGGGCCTCTGTTTTCAAGAATGATAAGCTAGAATTATCATGTATGAATGTATATATATTCTGCAAGTGTGAAATTTTTTTAGGTGGCATGTAAAGAAAGAGACGTATGTATATTTTGCATTAGATAGATTGAATTATCTTGAATATACCTAAAGTTGAGCATTGAAGGTTATGGTTGACAACGAAACTGCGATAAAGTTAATCCAAATCTAAATATATAATTTTTAATATCATATAATTAATAGTTATATGTCATATAAGTAGGTTGATGACAATACTACTTGTATTTATCAAATGGTGATCACCAAGGTGCTCTAATAGAGCTTTCAGTGGATATTAGGTGGGAAGAAATCTAACCTGTACAATGGTCAAGCAATTCTTTCCTTATCAACTACCTGCATTTGAAAATCACAAACAAAAAAACATGTAAATGGGTTGAACACATAAAATGCTTAATATGCAACTCATTTTTGTCATGTCATTATCAAATAGGTCAAAATTACTCAAATTTATTGAAACTAACATCATCTTCATCATCATCATAAAACTGCATAAAGTTACCAACAAGAAAGACATGCTTCCATAAATCTCCCTGCAATCTAAAAAATCATCATAATAACGTTAAATCTACATTCAGTTTATGTAACCTAACAATCCGTTACAAGTAGATTGTTTCATTCATTCAAAACACACACACATATATATATGTTTCATCCCTACACAAAATCACCAAAAAAACATGTGAATCAAGCTTAAACTTTAATCTCACATGACAATTGAAGATAAAATAAATCGAATCAATATGAAATAAAGAATCATACGTATGGGTTTATCGTTTCTTCTACATCAGAGGGTGATTTCGAGGAAGAGTTCAAAATCTCAGGAGAAATATTCCTCTATGTCATCCCTCTTGAACACTACATCAAGCTTAAACTTTAATCTCATTCCGATTTCTCTTGCATATAGTTTGAGAGATAACTGATAATGAGAGAGATGAAGATGATGGAGTTGGAGGCGAATGCTAGGGTTTACTGAGAGAGCGTGTACTGAGGAAGATTTCAACGGGTTATTTCGAAAATTAAGGACTTAGGTTAAATTAAACTTAGGCTAAAAAGACCTAATTACCCCTGAAATACCCCTGAAAGTGTTTGTACATTATGCATTAAACAGCGGTACGTGGTTGACAAGTTAGGTATCCTTCCAATCTGCTTTATAGATAGTATAGATATATATATATATATATATATATATATATATAGAGTTGGGATATATTGAGAATGAGTTTTAGTTCTGAGAATTTAAGAAGCCTTTAGACCAGTAACAAATTGACATGTCATCTACCTTTTTCACTTGCAAAAGGGCAATTCCGTCTATTTAACATATGCTTTCTCTTTCTTACTGACATATTAGACTTTTTTCTAAATACCACTTTCATCTTCTTTTCATACCAAAATCTCCTATCTCTCTCTCTCTCTCTCATCTATCTTTAATCTTGAAACCGGTATATGAATTTATGCTCCGTTCAACTGTAATAAGTGAAGATTTAAGAGCATATCAAGTAACAAAGTGTTCTATATTTCTTGATTTAGTTTTCTGTCAAATTCAAAAAAAAATCATCAAAAGATGATAGTGAAGATGACGCCGATGATGTTGTCGACTCCGCCGATGATTTCATCCCCGTCTTTTCTTGATGGTTTCGTCTCACGGGTACAACTTCATAAGCTTGTGGTACTACCTCTTTAATGTTTTATTTGACGAGTTGAGTAAATAGTGTTAAACGATCGTGTGTTCTTTGATTTCAAGTTAAAACAATTACTTTTTGTTTTGGGGTAGTTTACGACTGTGTTTCGGTGGTAGGTTAGGTGGTGTTTTATGGTAAAAGGAATG
This sequence comes from Tagetes erecta, assembly GCA_030867185.1. Classification (NCBI taxonomy): domain Eukaryota; kingdom Viridiplantae; phylum Streptophyta; class Magnoliopsida; order Asterales; family Asteraceae; genus Tagetes; species Tagetes erecta. The sequence continues at coordinate 13,113,888 of CM061488.1, forward strand.
GGACAGGGATGAAGATGAAACTTTCATTGAGGATGTGCTAAAAAAGGTTGAATTTTTTTTCAAAAAATTGTTTTAAAAACTTGCAGATCTATCGTCCAAAAAAAAGAAACTTGCATATGTAGATATATAATTTTTAGATACTTGAACATTTTTCAAACTTGCAGATCTTGATATACACACCTCTGTTTAGTTTAATTTAATATGATTGATTCTATTTTTATGCTTACTTTCATATCTTTATTCGATCATTTTTTATGCTTAATTTGTTTCGTTGGCATTACGATTCTTTATTTTAGGATTCTTTTATTTTTAGATCACTTTAATATATATGAAATAATCCTGTTTTTATTTAATGACAAATTACACAAAAGTAATTAAATTCAGATATTTTTGTGTATGTTATCATACACTATAGAAGATTACGCATTCTAAGAATCGTACTTTAACAGTGATAATTTTTTGTAATTTTGCTCTTTTTGTGTATAGATATGGACTCTTTTCTGACAAAGATGAGGATGATGATAGTTGTGATAATCATTCATATAAGATGAAAAAGGCACACCAATCTATATTTTTACTTCTAAAGTTGCAAAATTGTTATGAGAGTTTATCTTCTTATGGATGTGATGGCATTTTACACACATGTAATATTTATATATCTTCATTTTTTTGTATGCTCACTTGCATACACATATGTAATTCCGTTTACATGTGTTTAATCCACTTTTATATATGTGTAATGCCGTTTACACACATGTTACAAATTTATATTATTTTGCTATTTGTAGGTTCTTCTGATGATGAACAAGGATGATGATGACCAGGGAATTATCTTTTATATAAGAATTATGTATGCGAAATTGCACATTTCCAATTTGTATTATGACATTACATATATGTAATAAGACATTACATATATGTAATAAGACATTACATATATGTAATAAGACATTACATATATGTAATAAGACATTACATTACGTACATTACATATATGTAACAAGTTATTGAAAAGACATTTGACGTGACCATTCAATAAATTACACTTTCTAAACTAAAGTTTATGTTTACTTGTTATTATACAATCTTGAAAACTTAAAACATTTTATTGTAAAGTACACTTCCTTGCTTTCTTCACACTTTGTAAAGTTAAAATTATTGTTGCATTCTAAGATAAAATTATTGTTAAAGCAATCCAAAGTAAAATCACAAACATATAACATGATATATTAACTTGAAATTATTGTTAACGCATTCCAAAGTAAACGCAATTATAACACCATAAAAAATTATTGTTACATTGTATATGTAATTATTTTGTTTTACTCTAACCAACCCTTTTTTTTACACACAAATAAATAAATAAAAAATTAAAACCCAAAATATTTTATTTTAAAGTATACTTTACTTTTCTTTTTAAAACTGGCATTTATTGGGAAGTGGAGATATGTGATGTATTGGGAAGTGGAGATGTGATGGGCCATCACACTTCATAATATTTTTAATGATTTTTTTTATTTATATGATAAAGTGCACCCAGTAACTTACTTTTACTTTATGTTTATAACATTTGATTAAAAAGTTTTTAATATTATTAATCTATCGTATATACCCATGAATTCATCTGCAATTGATTCGTCACAATATTTGTAATTAACTTAAAAAATTACAATACATAATGGTAACTTACAATAACATCAAATTCTACCAACTTCAAGTGACCTATAAAACTCGTTAAAAAAAGTGACCCATAAAAACTCATCCCAATTAATACACATACACATTCCTTCCGAATTGTATTCCCAATTCTATCGACATACAACTCCCTTCGAAAACAATTTTGCTCAAAATATGAAACCATCATAATGTATCAAATGTTTTTTACAAAAAACTTCAGAGTCACCAAATGACATTAACTCTTTCTATCTTTTATGTTTAATCTCCATCAATTTTGATGTCTCCAAATTTCTGATAGTGAGCAAAGATCTCCTTCTGCACATGTAAAAGTTTTTTTACACATATGGTACATATGGAAACACATGCATATTATACTAGTACACCACGATATGAACAAAATAACAATATGTTTTATATCATGGTAACAATACTATTCAATAACCATATGTATTGTAGAATCCTGTGAATTAGCTAGCATTTGTTTAGATAATCTTGAAAAAAATTTATAATTGAGAAAAACTAAAAAATATTTTTATCTTTCAATATATATAGAAACATGCATCTAACTATCTAAGCATCATTTTTCCATACTTGCTTATGTCACATCCAAAATAGATACTAACGATTACGAACATGACCAACAAACACATGTGTAAAACATCTAAACAATTTGTGATAAGCACCTCCTACTATAGCTAAGAAATCATCAAAGCACAATAATACACTTGTAGCATTTGTTTAACTATATAGTTAAATGTTTTTTTATTAATGTTGAAGTTCTAAAACTATTTTTTTTGTATTTTGCCATATCTGTACAAACATGCATCTAAGAATCATGTTTTTAACCATTTTTTATAAACCCTAACAAAAAGTATTTCATAATTATAAAAGAAACAAAAATTACAAATCCTTTTATAAAAAATCCTAACCCTTTAACTGTATTTTCCCTAAAATTCTTCATTGTAGAAACACTAACCTTTTTCAATTTGGTAAAACCAACCCTTTTGATCGTCGTTTCGTTGCAGATCCAAACGCTGCTTCAGGAATTTTTTTTTTCTTTTTTTCTAACGGCTGCTTTCAGAAAGTTCTTGATTCAAAAACCAATTTTTTTGCTTTCTAGAGAGATGATTTATTTGTGAAGGTATGGTTTGCATGTAATTGAGTTGGAGTAAATAGATGGAAACACATGGTTGCAATAAATTGATATGACATGCATTGGATAGAGTGAGTCACTAGAAAAAAGTGAGAAAGAAAAATACCGGTTATACCCTTTTGTGCTCATTTACTTGTTTTCTTCATATTATAAAATCGTAAAACCCTTTATAATTACTACATTTAATCTCAACCACCCAACATATCTTAATCAATGGCTATGGGTAGTTCTCAAGTTTCTCTAAACTAACCATGGTTCTCAAAATACCCCTACCCTATATATATATATATATATATATATATATATATATATATATATATATATATATATATATATATATAGGAGGAGGTTCATTTGAGAAGGCTTATATATTGCAAGAAGAAAAAGAAGAAACTTAAATCACTAAAAAAACTTATCAATAGTTCAATTTTTTAAATAAATTCACTTTCTAAATACAAATGTGTAATGTATAAACTAAAAAAAATCATTACAATATTTTTTACGTATGTATTTTTAGGGTTTTTAATTTACCTACACATGTGTAGGTTATGTGACCTACACATGATTTCCACATGCGTAGGTTTAACAAATAAACGAAATTTATTCAATTTTATTTTTTGAATATCAAAATTAATGAATAAATATTGCATTTCTATCATTCTTTTGTATGTTAAAAACATTTTTGGTTGAAAAAAATGAAGAATTTAGTTATTTCTTACACTTCTCGCAATATTTGCTCTTCTCAAATAAACCCTCCCCTATATATATATATATATATATATATATATATATATATATATTCACATGATTTCAGGTGTTATACCGTAGTTTATAATCTCAAGATGCTTCACAAAAAATGCCATATAGTGACATACAATGTGTCATAGAAACCATAAAAGTGCCACTAAAAACCCTTACAGAAATGTGTGACAAATAAAAAAATGCCACTAGAAACTGTGTCACTAAAGCTTTTAGTAGCACTTTTATTGTGTGCCACTCTTTCCTTCAAAAATCTATAGTGGCACTTTATTTTTGCCACAATATCAACAACAAAATAACTATACTAATTTAGTGGCACTTTTTTTTACCATAAAAAAGGCTTTTGTGGCATAAATTTTTTGTCAATAAAAACAATTTCTAGATTAAGATACTTACTACTTTTATCGGTACAAATGCATAATAACTCTCAAACTTGTAAAAATATGATATCATAACTTAAATTATAGTTTTGATCCAAAACATATTCCGAATTTTATCGAACAACTACGTAATAAGTTACAAACATATTTCAAATCTTTGCAAAAAAGAAGTCAAAACCATCTATCGGGTCAACTATCTTCCAAGCAATCCATGAATCTTGTTATCTCTATAACACTAAGGCTTCACATTTTGTCAACTATGTCTTCATCACTGTGACCACTTGAAGATGATAATTTGTTATTGCATGAAGAGTTGTTACTGGCTAAAGAACTAATACGAGGTACCTAGCAAGTATAAATTAATGAAAATAAATGTTAATACAAAGTAGTAAGAAATGAGTAAGTATAAGCAATCTAAAATAGTGTAAATAGGAAATGGGTCAAATAAGTAATACCTGCATTAGTTAAATTACAAATGGGTCAAATGAGTAACATATGCATTAGCTAAATGGCAAACGGGTCAAACGAGTAATATATGCATTATTAGCTAAATGGAAAACAGGTCAAACGAGTAATATATGCATTAGGTAAATGCCAAACATGTCAAACAAGTAAAACATGCATTAGATCCATTGTAAATGGGTCAAACAACCAGTTGCATTAAGCACATCCATTACAATATTATAATATGAAGTTCATACCGCTAAATACAAAACATGTGTTATAATAGAACTACTGCTACCATGTATATAAACATGACACGATAAACAATCTAAAACTAGTGTAAAATAAATCAAAAAATTGGAGGCCTAAAAAAGTTTGTGGGGCTAAGCTTATTTTTTTATATGTATTAGGACACCCAGAGAAACTACAACCAATACCACAAATCAACTAAATCAGTACCACACCTAGCTAATATATAAACACCATAAACATTAAAAGTTATGATTTAGAAGAAGCTCATGTATGTAAGTACCTACATGTTCATATCACTAAGAACGGTTAACAAGTTTGCATTGGGAAATAGTTTATTAAAGCAACTTGTATTGTAGTGTGATCTGAAAAGTGAGATGAATGTGATATGCAGTTTTAAATAATGTTGTACTGATATGATGAAGAATTTGAGTTTGTTTGATGTTTGACTATGGCAAGTATGAGGTATTTAATGGTATATTGCAGCTGATTGTCTACACCAAGGAAAAGAATGCGTTTTTGTTTACATACCCGCCTACTGTAAGATTTCTTTATGTTATTATTGACTTTGGATTGATTTGAAAGTTAAATGTTTTGTGAATTTGTTTGAAGTCTTGAACATTGATGATGTGTACGATATAGGCTATATTCTTATGCTCTGTATATGGTAGATTGTATGTTTTCTATTTACTTTCTAGATGAGTGTGAAATCTTTAATAGTATTGAAACAACATGCTTGAGCTGAATTGTTCTCTATTCTCGAACCCTAGCCTTAGGAACTAGCTACTTGCGCTGTTTGCCAAAAAGAAGGTTGAGATTTACAATGTCTTATAGTTAAGTATTTTGCAATTTCAGGTAAATTAGGAATAATGTGTCTCAGTTTTTAGTTGATATAGATGTGTTTTAGATCGTTTATTCTTATACGCATATGTATCTACAGGGTCTGATATTTGAGCATTATCATGACTACTAGCTACTTTAGCTTGGGTTTCAGAAACATGTCCTCTTAAAAAAAACACAATGCATCACTTTCATTTCCATTCCTAAACGCACAAAGCAAAGTTTTTTGTCTATCTCAAGTGAAATAAATTGGTCTATACTTCTGTAGTTGATTTTAGAACCCTGTATGCTGGAATTTCTTCGTAGGATGCACATTTTTAACTTACTTTTGCAATGAGTAGAAACAATAATAGCAACGAAATCACTGTTTCAGCTATGATGACAATTGAAAAGTTCTACATAAGTTGATACGTTATGTTCTAACTTTTATGAAATAATTTCACGTTGACAGGTACAGAGTTTCACGACCAACTACTTATGTCAAGTTGTGTCATATTTGACTCATTATATCTCTTGTTTTCAGTAAAGCATGTGTGCTTTGTTATTATGTTGGACTGTGACTGTCATCCATTTCCATCTTATTTTAACTGCACATCATTTTCTCATTTGCTTGCTCATTATTAAGTTTTCCTAAATGAATTATTGCAGCATAACATACAATGATAAGGTTCTGTGTGCAAAATATCCATGCTTGCATTTGGATCACATGAAGACCATTTTATGCACACAAGTTGCTTAATGTTAAAAGCAAACCTCTCTCTAAGAATGTAATTGATTTGAGTCCTTGTATATTTGTTTCCTTAAGATTTCTTATCAAGTTTCAATTACAATAAAGTAGGCAATAATTTTTCTTCTAAAATCACAATCATACTAACTAACTCAGATCAACTAGTCACTAGTGAATGATTTACCATTTTAGTTTCAAATGATTACGTACGGAATTGCTTTATAGTCAGATATAAAAAAAAATTGCAGTCCATGCCCATCAATTTAATATATAAACCCACGATCTGATTAGAAACACATATTAATTCATTACTTTGGGGGCACTTTATCATAAAACAAACTAGAGTGATTACGAGAAAAACCGTGAACATACCTAAACGATTTTGAGCAGGGCGATTTCTAACAGATTGATTCCCACAAAAGCAATTTCAAGCAGCAATCGGTTATTGAGAGGGTCTGGGTGAATAACAGTCTATCAATTATTTAGAGTATAAAGAACGATGGATAAGTTATGAGTGGGAGAAGAATGATAATACAAAAAAAAAGTATTTGTTAATTATTGAAACAACAAAAATCAGCCCTATGAGACAACATTGGAGATTAGTTGAGAGTATTTTTGTATTTGACTATCCTAATCTTCGAAAGGTGTTAGGAAGATTAGTCAGGACCCGAGGCTCTTCTTTTTTGCTTCCTGAGGTCGCATCTGTCCCTGTGATTTTGATATCGCCAAGAACGTTATGTTCCTTTCCTAAGATCTTCTATGATAAGAACAACCGTTAGGCTCACCGCAGGGGAGGGTCCCCTGCGATCCACCTCCGGCGTGACAATCAGTATATTTGAAGTAAAACACTAAGTGTGAAGTAAGAATGATAGCAAATAGCAAAGAGTTAGAGACAATGGTGAGAGGTAGAGTGTCCAAACTTTGTTGTAATGACTTGGTTTATATAGGGAAATGGAGAAACGTTCACTTCCATTTAGGGGTTGAAATCTTTATGTTGCTGGATGACTTTTTTTCGAAGGCAGAAACATTTCCTGATTGGTGTAAAGCATCGCCTTGCGATACTGTTCACTGTTCCCAGCATGCTCCTTGCTTTAATGTAGACTTTCCTTTTTAGTGTTTAAAGGCATTGATGTCTTTTCAATAGACTTCTGAACATAGGAATCTTTCCTAATGTTCTTCTTAGCAACTCCCACACTTTATCATCTTGTCATCTTGTGGGTTCATAAGGTAATACATCGCAAGGCCACGATATCGCCTTGCTTGTCCACTCTAGATCTGGCAAGGACATTTATTATCCTAGCCAACTATAAACTAATTAATTTATTATGGGGTTTTGCTTAATTACGTAGGTTATAAACCTACTTACGTCATCAGCCCCCCAGTCAGGTGTGGTTATGAAACACTCTACTTTGTTTAACCATCTCCTAACTTAGAATCATAAGGTAGAACACGTTTTTTTACGAATACTTCCTTTTGGAAACAAGAAAATTGGAAAGATTATAAAGGTTTACCCAACAGTTACAGAACCGTCATGAGTTGGAGACGGCTCATTTTAGGCGGTAACTTTTGGCGATGATGTGACATTTGACAAGATGAGCCTTAACTTCTCCTTTTATTGTTTAAGATGGCTAACCGTTGTACGATGTTCAAAGGACTCGGACGAATTCATTAGGTTTATTATGGAGTTTTAAGGTTTCGTACGGTGATGTAAGGTGTTCTTAGGAGTTGTAAAGGGTCCTACATTATACTAACGTTCTTTTCGAGTTGATAATGTGGCATAAAGAGTCGTAAGATGTCCTAAGTTGTCGTACAATGTTCAAAGGACTCGTACGAATTCATTAGGTTTATTTCGGAGTTTTAAGGTTTCGTACTGTAATGTAAGGTGTTCTTAGGAGTTGTAAGGCGTCCTACATTATACTAACGTTCTTTTCGAGTTGCTAAAGTGACATAAAGAGTCGTGAGATGTTTGGAGTTGTCGTGCGATGTTCAAAGGATTTTGACGAATTCATTAGGTTTATTATGGAGATTTACGGTTTTATATGGTGTTGTAAGGTGTTGTTAGCAATTTTAAGGCATCCTAAATTATACTAATGTGCTTTTCATGTTGCTGGTATGGCATACAGAGTCTTAAGATGTCTTAAGTTGTCGTACGATGTTCAAAGGACTCGTACGAATTCATTAGGTATATTATGGAGTTTTAAGGTTTTGTACGGTCTGTGTTGTAAGGAGTTTTAAGGCGTCCTACGTTATACTAACGTGCTTTTCAAGGTGCTAACATGGCATACATAGACTTAAGATGTCCTAGGTGGACTGCCTAGATCTGTTCTTTAAACATCTTACAGTAATGTGAAGGAAATAATCTCCTTGGAAATATGAATTTCCTGACATGTGGCTAGGTGAGTTTGTTCTTACGCGTGGTTATGGGAGAAGGATTATCGCTTTCTAGCATATGACCAATGTGTTATGTAAAGGTTATCTTGTCGTGTAGTCATAGTTGGTTTTCTTACTATTTGTGCCTAGATAGACAAGGCCTGTAAGGTTTTGTGACTATAAGACCTTGCAAAACAGGCTAACACTTTATGTTATATAGCTGGGCAGGCCAGGTGAAAATTTGCCATTGTCTGACCAGGCGAGGTAGTTTAAGGATTATATGTCATATTTGCCGGAGAGGTACGTAAAAATTTATATGATGATATCATCAGTCGATGTGTGTAGGGATTGCCAACTAGTTGGTCAAGGCATGAGAGGACTTCTTGCCATTCAATGTGGTTAACTTCATTTTGTATACCTTGTATCGCAAGCTCTTGCCCTAACAAGGAGAGCCTGAAGGCAAGTAATCGGTTGTCGATGTTTTTCCATTCTTGGTATCAATGATATTTTGGTTGTTCAATGCTCTCATTTTCGTTTGTCCACCATTTCGTATGTATTACTTAGCTTGAAATAAGCTGTTGTTTAAGCTTTTTAGCGTGATCAAACTTGGGTAATGCTTAAGCGGCCCTTTTTCTTATACTTAGCGATAGCTAATAATAAGAAAATGAGTCGCATGGCCATGGCAGTTTTCGGGTATCAGCGGTAGCTTCATGACATGGTGAACACAATGTGTATATTGCCTGCAATGGGTGAGCCTTAAGGTGGCCTTATTGTATTAGGACTAAAACTAGTGGAAATAATTTTAGGTGAGCTTGTATGTATGCTTCCATGAGTAAAGAGCGTACAACGCTATAAGCGCAAGATACAATAAGTATTCTTGATGAGATCGAATGAAAGTTTATTGGGTGGGACCAAGCAATCGATTATTCATAAGACCGGTCAAATCTAATGACAAACCAATCAATCATTATTGAGCGAAACTGGGCATGACCCTTTTCTATGGCACAACCGAGCATGATCGTCGGTGGCCATGTAAAGCCCTTAGTCTAGTGTGATATAGTTATACTAGCCTGATATTCTTCACTCTATTGTGTTGATCTTTGTGACATGAAAATTACTAAGGCTACTAGTAAATGAGTTTAATTAAATGATTCCTACCACGGCGTGTTTCATACGAACATATTCTTGCCTTATGAGGATTTAATTTCCAAGGATTTGTTATTTGTTGTAGGCATGGCATGTAGTAAAATGTAGATGTGCTTCCTTTAACTTGATGTAAGATGTTATCAACGTTAAGTGTCTGAATTTGGAGACATAATTTTGCCGAATTTGTTTTGCCGTCAAAACATGTATTCTCGTGCATATGAATATAATCAATTGTTGATCTGTGACCCTCATTCTCTTAACTTTCGAATTATTTAGAGTACGATTAACCTTTGGAGTTGAAATCACTGCTTATATACCGGGTATTGGCCATAATTTGACTTGACGTCATCCCCACCTTCCTTCAGTATATAACTGGCAGTCCTTCGTGAGTGCGGCACACACCTTTTTGTTTGTTTCGGAGCCGTTTTGGCGTGAGGCACTAAACCCACTACGTACCACACCACCAGTGCCCTAAGGCTAAGGGGAGAACTGCATGTCCTAGTAGTCAGATAGAAGCCTACCCACCTACCTTGTTCATATCGAGCCGGACAGGAGAGACGCTCTTTAAAGTGAAGATAAGAGAAAAAGCAAAGACGACTTATGCTGAATATCTTGAACTCGAAGAAAACCGAGCCTAACGAATTTACTTTCATACCAGGAAATCGAATATTTGCCGTATTTAAATAAAGGGGAGCACATTGCTATCATGAAAACGCTAGCTCTTACCATAGTAGCTGCATGAATCACTTATAATGTTGTTGTTCAATATATCTATCGTAAACTATCGGATCTAGTATTACTTAGATGTGAAACTTGCGGACCTCGTTGGTTGTGATAATGATCTGTAGCTTCGAATAGAAAGATCCTGGGCCAATCCACATTCCCATAATGATACATCTGAAGCCTAGGAAACAAGTACGAATGATAGGTAGTTACTCGCAATAGTTAGAGCGATAAGCGAACCGGATACAACAACAAGAAGTTATGTCATAAAATTTCTCGCAAACAAGTACATATTTAGATAATTCAACGGCAACAAACAAAAGAACTTCTCTTAGCCCAGAAACAAGTAGATTTATAGAAAGACTTGTGTCAGGTATAAGAATGAGTGATTGCCCAAAAGAGGTGAGGTAGAGGAAGGCTTCCTCTTAGTGAACGTACTATTATGATCCCAACATGGACTTTGACTAAGTGTTCGATAACCACGGCTAAAGGATGGTATCAAAATTTATATGCAGAAGGTGTGATTGGGTTGCCACGTTATACCAACCACGCATAACAAACATTTTTATGAAGTATAATTCATTGCGTACAACTTGAATGTCTTTATTTTTTCTATGATGACATATACCGAAGGTTCTTCAAGCTAGTACATAACTTATGTGAGGCCGTGTCCTGTTTGACCATATAGCAAAGCTTGAATGACGTGCTATGTCCTGCGTGTGAGGAATACGAGCTTTGAATACTGCAATTTCGGGCGAGTAACCGAAGTTTTTCCATAATAGTCTTAATGAAAGTAGGTTTGGAGTAGTCAGGTCTGACTGTGGCTCGTTTGATGGTGTATTGCTAGGTTAAAGGATCAGGGGAGGTCTTGTTGTAAGGTTAAGTAAGGCAAAATCCTTATAAATGTTACTTGTTAAGGGATTTGTAGTAGGGGATAACGATCTTTAGGACATACCTTGTTAAGATCTTTGAAGTCCACACAAATCCTTCTTGCCTTTGTCGAATACCATGGCATAATGTGGAAGGATTTTGATGGAGTGTTCAACTATGAGCCTGGGTACACCGGTCAGACGTGATCCAAGCAAACATATCGATGCTTTGTCTTAACAAGTTGATTAATTTTTTCCCATAGTTTGACCATTCCTACCCACTAGGGACTATGAGTGTGCTTGGTTAAACTAAGCAAAGCTTCCTAGGTAAGACCAAGTTAAGCTTTGTGTTAACGTTATTCAAAGTGACCTTCAATACCAAGTAAGCATGCTTGGCTAAATCAGGTAAAGCTTTTTGGGCGAGACCAGGTAAAGCTTTGACGGTATGGCCAATTAGGCCTTATTCTGGGTGGGTGTTATATACAAACCATATTTTAGCCATGTCTCTTTGGTGACTATCTCTTAGCTCACGACAATATGCAAGTGTTTGCCGCTATACTAGTGACTTTTGCAAGGAAAGCCATTTTATGTTTTTCAAAGAAAGTCAAGGCACGTGTTTATTTTAACTTTTACAGGGTTTCATGGATTTGGCAATCATTTTATAGCAAATAATTGATCCTCGCTTTGGTAAGCCCAAATGATTACTCTTTTGGAAGGTAAATTACTTCTTCCTTGTGTCTTGCAGTCGACGCGATTTAGTTTTAGGCTACCTGATTTAGGAAAACCCTTCTTTATAGAATATAGGCGATCTTTTGGAAAGAAAGTTACTCCTCTTAGCGTCTTGAGATTTACGCAATTTTAGTTTTCGGCTGCCTAATTTAGGCCAACCCTTTTTAGAGCATATACATGCTCATTTGGAAGGAAATGTACTCTTCCTTGCCTCTGATGATATTGTTACGGTTTGTTAGCTAGGCAAACCGATTTATACTTATATGTTTGAGAAGCTTTATTTTGGCTTTGTGCCTTTAAATACATTGCGTAATGGTTTACTATTCATGGGTAGGTCAATGCCGGATCCCAAGAAGCTAATTGTTTTAGGTGCTCATCCTTTACATGAGAAGGTCAAGGCCGGAACTCATGGAGCAGTATTATGAGGTGCTCATCCTTAAGTAATGTGACACTATTATATATGTCTTTGTATTGATCATGCATAAGTAAGTGAGTTTACTTGTATGTAAGTTCACACTCGTGTCTTGACTTTTCGTTCAAGTTTTGCGTTGTTGTGGTAATAACCATTTTGAATACAGGATTTGGACATGTTTATCGTTATGACAATAAAGATGTAATCTTTCCTCGGTGGATAAATATAACTAGAACTCGACGAGGAAATATATCTCGTTACCTTAGTCAGGTGAAACTCAGGCATGGCCATAATATAAATTACATGTCTGGACATAAAATGGCTAGACAACTTACTCGTTACCTTAGTCAGGTGAAACTCAAGCATGGCCATAATATCTCAGGACAATTTACTCTTGGCCTTTGCCAAACGAAATGTATGTCTGGGCATAATATTGCAAGACAATTCACTTGTGACCTTTGTCAGACAAATTGTATGTCTGGTCATAATATGGCAAGAAGATTCACTCGTGACCTTCGTCAGGCGAAACTCTGACCTGGTCATGGTATGGCATGACAATTTTACTCTTGGCCTTTGCTAGACGAATTGTACGCCTTGACATAGTGTGACAAGACAAATTTATTTTTTACCTTCGCCAGCAGAACCATGTGCCTTGGCACAATATAGCAAGGAAATTTTTCTAGAGACCCTTGTCGAACTATTTGTCTGGTTAGCATTGAACATTATTGAAGCACCGCCTCGTGGCTTAGACCCTGGCCAAAGGTGGCTTAGAATGTTTTTTCACAAGCATCTTCTTCGCGAGTTTTCCCAAAATAACCTATGAGGGAACTACCATTTCTTGAAACTTAATTCAATCTTATTTATTTTGCATGTTCGTTGAAGGTTTCGCTACATTTACCAGTTTGAATAAGTCATGTTGTTTACTTTCTTCACCAATTGACCATGCCCGAGAGGTTCCTGGCGTGCTTGACCTTGCCAGGATTAGTCTTTAGCTTACAACTTAGCCTAGTAACTTGCTTCTCCTAAATCCGATGGTTCATTTTCTTGAGCTAAGCTCCATGCTTATGCTCTTTAGGTTATCAAAGGAATGGATGAAAAAATAGAGTTCAACAAAGGAACAAATTGTGGAGAGGTGTCTGTCATTGGCATTGACTGCAAGGCTAAGAAAGCTAATGGGAGATATTGTAAGTGATTAGCCAAAATTTGGGCTTGGCAATAAGCTAGGAATGAATTGGCCTCTGCAATATTCTGGGAGCTTGGATACATCGAGCTAGGCTGCCAAGGACATGCTCCGCAGTCGGTTGGGGCTTGCCTGAAAGTCTTGAGATCTAAGCTAACTTCTTCTCCACGAGTGATAAAACATGCTCGATGTGAGGAACTTATTCCGCTAGCACATCTGGTTCTTCATCATGCCCCAAACGTACCCTGACAATAGTTCTTTCCTCCTGCCCATAATCATTTGTTAGTTCTTGCAAGCGGGGAAGATTTTCCCTAACTCCTTCTGATAGTCATGTGTAGGTTGGACTCACCGGCATGTCGGTGTTACTTTGTTTATGTTATGTATTTTGTTGTTTTTGTTCTAGCGAACCTACGGGCGAATCTATAGATTCGCCCGGGAGTCTAAATTAGTGTTGTCACAGAGATAAGTTTTGTCGTCGGGCGAATCTGTTTATGTCAGGCGAAGCTATCTGGTACGCTTGATAGATTCGCTGACAGCGAATCTATCAGTGAACCTATAGCTGATATATATTGTAACCTTATCTCTTGGCAACTGGAACTTTTGGCAAAAATCTTATCCAAACTCTTGAATCGTGTGTGTGTTACCAGGAGGTGCTAGGAGCATATATTATCTATCTTTGTAGCGTATTTACCTCTTGTTGTGTGGTTTTAATCTCGTCTTTGGTTGTTGGGTTATATTGGACTTTTGTTTTGTTGAATCAAGTGTGTTTTGTTGTTACAAATCATTATAGCACTGAAATCACGATCAAGATGGACCAACAATATGGTATCAGAGCCATAGTGCTCTTGATTGTTTGATCCTAGAGATTTCTGTGATGATTTTGGGGTTTTTTGTGTCAAAACACTATTTGATTCTTTTCTAAACTGGTTTGTGTGTTTCTGTGTCGTATTTCACTTGGGATTTGTCATATTTGGTCATAGGAAGCTTTTGAAACAAACGTATCTACAACTGGTTGTGTTTTGAAGCTGTTCTGGTCGTTTTTGAACTGAAACTGTTTTGTTCGTAACCCAGCGAACCTATTTGTTCATCCAGCGAATCTGCTTGTTCTTCCAGCGAATCTAACACAAACTTGTGTTCTGTATTTCAGTGTTTCTGTGTAGCGAATCTGGCATTTCAGTGTTTCTGCGAGAGAACCTACCAGAGAACCTACGAGAGAACCTAATTTCCAAAAAAAAAAATGGATAGAAAAGCTCTGGCTGAAAATGAGTTCAATTCATTCGTTGGATTCAAGCATGAAAATCTGACTGATATAACGAATCGCTTTTTATCCGTGTCAAGCAATCTCAAAACTTATGATGAAAAATTGGGAAATCATGAGCAAGTGACAAAGCTTTTGGATTCTCTTCCTCCTCAATGGAGTCTTCATATCAAAAAGCTGAAACAAGAAAGAAATTTCTTTGACTTTAAACTAATGGATGTGATAAACAAATTGAAGTCAATTGATCTGGATTTAAAGAGAAAAGAATATAATCAATCCATGATGCTTTCAAGTATCTCTCCTCAGAACACTGCACCGATTACATCCGCTACAAACTCAACTGGTGCAGTCTCTGGAGGATCATCAAGTTATGGGTCTGTCAAATCTGGTGGTGGTTTCACAAATATAGGTGCTGGCTCAAATGCATCTGTCACCACTCAGATTCCATCTGACACTACAACCTTATCTGGGATGCTTGTTCATAATCATGAAGCTTTAATTGTTGAGGTTGTTGAAGAATCTGTTCTCAATGACAATTACATTGATTGTTTTGATCCTTTTAAAGAGTTTTATGGTGAAGAGGTCGAAAATGTTAGATTGATCAATGAGGTTGAAGAGGGAATGAATACTGAAAAGGTTGCTGAGGTTAGTTTGATTGAAGAGGTTGCTGAGGATGGTTTGACGGAAGAGAGAAAGGATGCTGGTAAAGTTGATGAGATGGTGATTGATATGGGAAATGATCAGGAAGAAGCTGTTCATTCTGGATTTGTATGTGAAGCTGTTGCTGAAAAGGAAGAGAAGGTCACAGTCAACGTTGGTAATGGGACAGAAAATGATGGTACCGATGCTGACAATGTTATGGAATTAAAGCTTGACATAGAAGCCATGATTGAACAGGCAAAGCATGAAGCTTTGGATGAATACAAGAGGAACACTCCTTACTGCCAGTGTGATCGTGCTCTCGCGGCTGAAAAACTGGTTGTTGGTCTTCCTTATGATGTCGTTGAGGATATGTGTTCATCCGCATGCAAAATTCTTTTGATCGGTATTTATAAGGCAAATAAACTTTTAATGACAAATGAAAATGAATTAAAGACAATTAACAAAGAGCTTAAACAGAACGAATCAAAATTTTTTGTTAAACTGAGAGAGTCTTTAAAAGAAAACGAACATTTGAAAAGATCTCTTTTAGAAAGGAACTGTGAAGTAAACTATTTGACTGAGCAAGTCACTCTTGCTGAATTTGAAACAAGAAAACTCAAAAATAAACTGGAACAGTGGACCATTGCTAGTATGAAAAGGGAGGAGCTTGGAAGAAACAAAAGGGGGCTAGATTTAAGACCGGGTTGGGTCATAAAGATGATGCACAAGTATATCCTCCACCTAGTACCTTCTGTTATTCTCCTACACCCATTCCTCATCCTTCAAATGAGTTGATTCAAGAGATTATAAAGAATGATACTAACAGCTCTATTGCAGGTTTAAGTGAAGTGAATCTTAATGAGGTGAGAGAGGATTATGCTTATGGTGAATGTAGTGGTCTTGGAAGTTCTAGTAACCCTAGCTTTGATTCTAAGAAGACTGTTGAAGACAACAGTTTAAATGTCTTTATTTCTAGTGAAGTTTTAACTTCAAAGGATATTATGCGTGATATTAATTCTGGATGCTCAATTTCGAACTTAAGTAATTTGAATGATGATATTGGAAATGTTTGTGTGAGTGACAAAGTTAAACTTTCAGGTCAAGTCTCTGAAAGTCAAACTAAAACAAATTGTTTTCAAAAATTCTTGTCTCATCAAATTCCATCTTTCACACCAATAAGAATTTCAAAACCGAAAGACAAGGAATCATCTTCTTCATCCATGAATCACTCTGCTAAATTTAAACCTGCACCCTCTAAGGTTAAAGTCACAACAGGTAAGTCAAAAGAGTCTTACGACTCTTGCAGTGATTGTAACTCTCAAACATCTGATAGTAATGAAGAGACTGCTAAATGTTCTAAAAAGGGTTTAAAATCTCATTGCTTTCAGTGTGGAAATTTTGATCATACTGTCAAACACTGCCCTGTGGTTATTGAAAATAGTTCAAAGCATAGATCTTTAGGAAGAAGATTGAATTCTTTTGTAAAAAAAATTTTCTGTAAATCATCGACCGTTCAAAGACCTAAGTACACTAAGGCTTGGGTCCCGATTTCAAAAGTCTAATTTGTCTTTTTTGTATATATGTAAATAACTTTTTCATTTTCTTCCTTGAAAATCCGTGGGTCACTCATTTCTTCGCTCCTTTACTTTTATTTTATTTCCTTTTATTTTCTCCTTTTATTTTGTATATATATATTAAAAAAAAATCTGAAAATCAAAAAAAATTCTTATTAGATAGCTATTATATAAAAATTTTGGGGGAGAAATATTAAAGATTAACTACTTATAGTTTTTCAGATTTTGCAATTTCAGGACCTCCGTTTTGATTGATGTTGAAGAGACGTTGAAAGAGGTCAGAAGTATTGTGTTTGGGATATGTCAGATAGGCTCAGCCCGAAAACAAAGTAAACAGTGATTGTGCAGCCAAACATAACGTTCAAGATCTCATCCACAAGGATTATCTCCTTGACATGATTGGATTGCACAAAGATACGGGTTCTGTCAAAAATGGGTTGAGAGCGTCAAATCTTTGCCTTGATTTCCCTAAACATCCCAAATCACCCTCACCCTATCCCGAATCGAGTTTCTAGTTTGCAAAACAAATAAAAAGCTGCTAGTGATGCTCTTCGGAAAAACCTCTGAGTGAGTTACTTGTTAACTCCTCAGAATGTATTGAGTCAAAGTGCTTAACTCCTCTGCTATACGGAAGTATTGACCTGGAGTTGGTGGATCTTCTCTGCTATACGGAAGTATTGACCTGAAGATTCACCGAGCATGCTCAAATGTTTATCTCCTCTGTTATACGTTGGTATAGACCTGGAGCTCTGAACTATTTGAGTTTCCCAAATAATAAGTCGCATTGTGTTCAAAAGAATCAATTGCTGACAAGCTCCACTCACAAAAAGATGCATAAATGCACAAGTGTCAAATGTGGCTCATGCTTTGATCAATATTCAAGATTTGATCCTCGAAATTCAAGCAAAGTCAATCATATTGCTCAGATATATCCTGATGACAGAACTTGTTCTTTTTACCTAGATGTCTGTGGGGACCGAGTTGTTTGAGCTTCTTCAATCAAACCAAAAACATGATAAAAGAAGCTGCTGATCTATTGTTGAAAGGACTAAGGCATGGGTTTAAATGGACAAACATATCTGCAATCCCGCCAATCTATGATTCTCCGGATTCTGCTCATAAAACATCAAGAAAATATATATATATATATATATATATATATATATATATATATATATATCCTTCTTTAGTTTCAAATTCTAGTTTTTCTTTCTTTTTCATTTTCTTCATTTTAAGTCTTTATTTTTCATTTAAGTTTTTGTTTTCGGAGTGTTGAAATTGTGAGGCGTTTCAAGGATTCTCAAAGGAAATCAAAATTATCAAAAACCAAAAATATTTTATTTTTCTTTAATTTCTTCAATCCAGCGAACCAATAGCGAATCTACAGGCTCGCCCGGACCTGGTTTAAGTCTTTTAGACTTTCTTCTGACCTAATGTTCCGAGCGAACCTGAGATTTGCCTCGTTGTCTTTCCGCGACCCATGGGCTTTGTATATATGTTTTCTGCGAATCCATTTAACACATTCACTTGCACTGTAACCGTTTTGTTTCAAAATTTTCAAGTTCGAATCTTGCTTTTGGCTTTTCATTACAAATTGAATCGTTTTAATTCCTCCATGTATGTAAACGCAAGTGGATTTGAGGTTGCGATTAGAAGGGCTGCAGAAGATAACTTCATGGAATTTGGGTACCAAAAGCCGATAAGGAAGAGGTCAAAGAAAGATAAGCACTGGGTTTCTTGGAAAGATTGCAAGAGTTTATGAAGTGGTTTTAGAATAACAGCACTGGTGAATCGGTAATCAGATTAAAAGGTGAAGATCGTCCGGAAATCAGATTGTTCGATCTTATGGAGATCTTCTCCTTCTGTGATGAAGATCTAAAGGTTTTGTGTGAGAATGAGATCAAGCACGGGGCAGGAGACGACACGAGAACTAAAGCCAACTTGTTTGTGAAAGTTGCGAACAAAGCCCGAGGTGTACGTGCTGAGTTAAGGAAGGGGAATGAAAGGTTGAGGATGACGGATGAACAGAATTTGGATATGGATGACTTGTCTAAACAATTAGATAAGTCAATTGAGTAAAGGTTTGAGAAGCACGTTGAAGTTGAAGTGGAGGTGCTCGGTGAGGAATTGACTGAAGAAGCTCAGGCGGAGACTATTGCTACTATTTTGCCTGATACTGATGTCACCGAAGCAGAATTTCTTGAGTCATGTTTGGTTTTTAGTGAAGATTATAAGGCCGGATCTGAAGACGTGACTAATCCTTTGGCCGGTATCAAATCATGGGCAGGAGCTTTCATTGAACATTTTAAAGCCGAAAAAGACGGAGCTGAAACAGAAGACTTCCCCAGGTGAGGTCCAACCTAGGGGGAGTATTGATAGTCATGTGTAGGTTGGACTCACCGGCATGTCGGTGTTACTTTGTTTATGTTATGTATTTTGTTGTTTTTGTTCTAGCGTACCTACGGGCGAATCTATAGATTCGCCCGGGAGTCTAAATTAGTGTTGTCACAGAGATAAGTTTTGTCGTCGGGCGAATATGTTTATGTCAGGCGAAGCTATCTGGTTCGCTTGGTAGATTCGCTGACAGCGAATCTATCAGCGAACCTATAGCTGATATATATTGTAACCTTATCTCTTGGCAACTGGAACTTTTGGCAAAAATCTTATCCAAACTCTTGAATCATGTGTGTGTTACCAGGAGGTGCTAGGAGCATATATTATCTATCTTTGTAGCGTATTTACCTCTTGTTGTGTGGTTTTAATCTCGTCTTTGGTTGTTGGGTTATATTGGACTTTTGTTTTGTTGAATCAAGTGTGTTTTGTTGTTACAAATCATTATAGCACTGAAATCACGATCAAGATGGACCAACACCTTCCAGAGTCAGTTCTATCATGTTAGAGATGTCATGAGGTAAATCGGGTGATAGATGAGGTCGGGAACTCCCCGACTCTACTGGTTTTGGGTCAGTTCTAGACTTATCTTCCTGTCCACAACAGTGAAAACAACAAGGTCATAAGTAAACCGTTTCCGGTTGTATTGGACATGTCTCGAAGTGGCGAAACTTAAGAATATGCTCGAAGTTACTCTTCGAAAGGGGTAGCCATCCTTAAGACATGTTTTGTTAAGAACTTTGTGGATCCGTATCAGGTCAGATTAGAGCTTGAGAATCTGTTAAACTAATCAACAAACATAATCTCAATCAAGCAAAACAAACAATGAATCAATAGAAGATTTACTAATAAATGCTTTGTATTGATCTCGTTAACTGTGTGTACATAAGGTATAATTGCAGTAAGTTGTATTCAAAAGTATATCTAATACACTGCATACTAACCTATATATACTAGCTAGAGACAATACATGAATAAGAAAAAAAATAATGAACTATTAAAATGATGTGCGGATGGCAGTTCTGTCCGCACATCTCAACTTTTGTCCACACATCTTTGTTTTTCTTCAAAACTTTAAGTATGATGATCAAAATATACCAACAAAACAGCATCATTGCCCGAGCCCAGTCTAAGTTCAGCCCGTCTGTGCCCCCTTTCCTATGATCCAAGCACATTATGAATACGTGTGCAATATACCTCCACTCTTGGATCAGATAGGACTTCACAAACTCCATCTTCTTTTCTCCAGGCATCGGACCCTCATAACCCGCAGTCCGGAATGCCACATATACCTCCTCAGCAGTCATACTAACCTCTTCCCCCACATCCTCTTCTAACCTCAAGATTCTAGCCAGATCGGCTTCAGTAAACTCCAAATCAAATCCACTGACTTTGGCACATATACGTGATGGCTGTGTAGACACATTCATCACTGCAGTTCTCCAGAAATCTCGAACATGCAGCTCGTATATGGTTGGTGAATGAGAAATGGCGTGATGTATGTGAGACGACTTTAGCCATTTGATACAATCTCTATAGCCATCGGCTTTCTCGTGATTCTCGTCAAGCAAAGCACACATATTGTGCTTTCTTTCGAAGAATAAAGTAGATATCGTGCCTGAAAAATAAACGGAGATTGATCAGAAACGAAGATTTTGAAAGACAGTTAATAGATTCGCTGGAAATTAGGTTCGCTTAAAGAGCGAACCTGGGATTTGGCATAAGAACCTATAGATTCGCTGACATGAAAAGTCAGTCATTTGGTCGAGCGAATGTATAGGTTCGCTAGAAACAGTCGGGCGAATCTATGTTGATGCGCGGGCAGCATAACGACATAGGTTCGCTCGAAGTTTTGAACTTTCTTTCAGATTCGCCAGACGAGCACATAGGTTCGCTGGAAACCCTAGTTTTTGAAAAACAGCCAGAATCACATACAATACATCATTAACAAGCAAATAAGGCAACAATCAAGTAATATAACCATCAAACGAGGATTTATGAAGTAAATTCCTAACAACAAACACCAAATCAGTCATTTAATTTACACACAATCACAGATCGACAGATTTAAGGGTTTAACAGTGCGATTAAGGGTTTAAAACAGAGATTAAGATGAAGGCGATGACATACCAGACCAAATTAGGGATGTTTAAGTGTGAAAAACCGGTTGAAAGTGAGAATCGAACGCACGTCAGTTAGTATTTTTGAAAAACCCAGCTACAGTGGTGACAGCGAAATTGTGAAATATTTCGCTGTCACAACATATATATACAGACATAGGTTCGCTGGCAGACACACTAGCGAACTTTAGATTCGCCAGAAGACCAAAAGTCAAGTAAACCACGGCGGCGAAACAAAGAGGTTCCTGGCGAACCTGAGGTTCTGGCGAACCTGTAGGTTCGCTAGCAGGTTCGCTAGCACACAAAAATTTAAAATATTTTTGGTTTTTCTCAAATTTTAAATTCTTTGTAAATCCATAAAAACGTCCCACGATTTCAACGCTCCAAAAATAAACATATTATCCTAAAAATACTAATAATAACAAGATAGAAGTTAGAAAAATATATATAAAAAAATAAAGACAGGAATTTTAAACGCTAAGAAGGATATATATATTTTTCATGATGTTTTGAGCAGAATCCGGAGAATCATCGATTGGCAGGATTGTAGATATGTTTGTCCATTTAAACCCATGCCTTAGTCCTTTCAACAAGAGATCAGCAGCTTCTTTTATCATGTTTTTGGTTTGATTGAAGAAGCTCAGACAACTCGGTCCCCACATACATCTAGGTAAAAAGAACAAGTTCTGTCATCAGGGTATATTTGAGCAATACGATTGACTTTGCTTGAATTTCGAGGATCAAATTTTGAATATTTGATCGATGCATTAGCTTCTTTTGACACTTGTGCAATTTTTGCATCTTTTCTTTGTGAGTGGAGCTTGCCAGCAATTGATTCTTTTGAACACAATGCGACTTATTATTTGGGAAACTCAAATAGTTCAGAGCTCCAGGTCTATACCGACGTATAACAGAGGAGATAAACATTTGAGCATGCTCGGTGAATCTTCAGGTCAATACTTCCGTATAGCAGAGAAGATTCACCAACTCCAGGTCAATACTTCCGTATAGCAGAGGAGTTAAGCACTTGACTCAATACGTTCTGAGGAGTTAACAAGTAACTCACTCAGAGGTTTTTCCGAAGAGCATCACTAGCGGATTTTTATTTTATTTGTTTTGCCCACTAGAAACTCGATTCGGGGATAGGGCGAGGGTGATTTGGGATGTTTGGGGAAATCAAGGCAAAGATTTGACGCTCTCAACCCATTTTTGACAGAACCCTTATCTTTGTGCAATCCAATCATGTTAAGGGGATAATCCTTGTTGTCGAGATCTTGAACGTTATGTTTGGCTGCACAATCACTGTTTACTTTGTTTTCGGGCTGAGCCTATCTGACATATCCCAAACACAATGCTTCTGACCCCCTTCAACGTCTTTTCAACATCAATCAAAATGGAGATCCTGAAATAGCAAAATTTGAAAAACTATAAATAGTTAATCTTTAAAATCTCCCCCAAAATTTTTATATTGAAGCAATCTAATAATAAACTTTTGTTTTTCAGATTTTCTTAATATATATATACAGAATAAAAGAGAAATAGAAGGAAATAAAAAGAAAATAAAGATAAAATAAAGGAGCGAAGAAATGAGTGACCCACTGAATTTTCAAAGACGAAAATGAAAAAGTTATTTACATATTTACAGATTGATTCTCACAGAAAAAGGTTTTCAAAAAGATATAAGTCCCAGCATAGAGATCAGTTCATAAAAACGTGGTTTGTCAAAAGTTTTTGTGAAAAGATCAGCTTTTTGCTTTCGAGTTTCAATAGGAATAATAACGATGAACCCCTTTTCCTGTGCATCCCTGATGGCATGAATTCTTGTTTCAATGTGCTTGGTACGAGTGTGATGAATAGGATTCTTGGCAATGCCAACAACAACTTCATTATCACAAAAGAGTGGCGTATGAAGAAAGTTGATGCCATAATCCATCATCTGATGCTGAATCCAGAGCACTTGGCAACAACAACTTGATGCAGCAATGTATTCTGCTTCTCCTGTGGACAGAGAGACGGTTGTTTGCTTCTTGCTTTGCCAGGAAACAAGACATTCTCCAAGGTATTGACATCCGCCAGTGACTGATTTTCGGTTAATCCTGCAACCAGCATGATCACTATCAGAAAAAGCATGTAAATCAAAGTTCCCACCTTTTGGGTACCAAAGTCCCAAACGGGAGGAACCCTTAAGGTAACGAAAAATGCGTTTAACAGCTTTCTCATGTGATTCTTTTGGATTGGCTTGGAAACGAGCACAGTAGCACACCGCAAATGTAATATTTGGTTGGCTTGCAGTCAGATACATGAGAGATCTGATCATCGAGCGGTACCGATGAGCATCCACAGGATTCCCATTATCATCGGAAGTAAGGCATGTTTGAGCGGTGAAAGGAATCAATTCAGGAGACGAATCATCCATGCCAAACTTCGTGAGGATCTCCTTGATATATTTCTCTTGGTGGATAAGAATTCCATAAGGCTTTTGTTCCACTTGCAGCCCCAAGAAGAAACACATCTCCCGCATTATTGTCATTTCAAAACGATCCATCATCACCTTTTCAAATTCTCTACACAGCCCCTCATTAGTCGAACCGGAGATTATATCATCAACATACACTTGAACGATCAGCAGCTTCCCATTCACCTCCTTCTTGAACAATGTCATATCTATAGTCCCACGAGAGAAACCTTTGCTGAGAAGATACTGTGTCAGAGTTTCATACCAGATACGTGGAGCTTGATGCAGCCCATACAAGGATTTATCAAGCTTGTAAACCTTTGAAGGGAAATCTGGATCCTCGAAACCCGGTGGTTGACGTACGTAGATCTCCTCATCGATATCTCCATATAGAAATGCACATTTCACATCCATCTGATAAACTTTAAAGTTTTTGTTCGCAGCATGAGCAAGAAAGATTCTGATGGCTTCAAGGCGAGCGACTGGAGCAAAAACTTCGGTGTAGTCAATCCCCTCCTCTTGAGCAAATCCTTGAACAACCAGTCTCGCCTTGTTTCTGATGACAACACCGCGATCATCTGGCTTGTTTCGGAAAACCCATTTAGTGCCAATGGGACATTTGTTAGGAGGAAGATCAACCAGTTCCCAAACTTTAAGCTTCCTAAATTGCTGCAGTTCCATTTGCATGGCATCCACCCAACTTGGATCTTCAAGTGCTTGTTTATAATTTTTCGGAACTACTTGAGACAGAAAGGCAGCATAGAGACATTCATTAATCAAACCACTCTGACTCCCAGTTCGCACACCATCAGTAATTGATCCTATGATATAATCATGAGGATGATTTTTCAAGGTTTTGAAGTCAGTGTTAAGGAGCAAAGGATTGGTTTCGGTTGAAGGTGTTTGATTTGATGGTTGTGAAGGTGTAGGTGATGTTGGAGGAATTGTATTAGTGGCAGATGATTGAATGGTAGTGGATGAGGATGGAATATCTGATGGAGAAGTTGGAACAGTTTGAAGTGGTGGAGGTGGTGGAATGTCAAATGAAGTGGGAGGTAGTTGTGTAGTTGAAGGTGGTGGTTGTGATTGTGTAGGTGGATGGTTAAAGATAGAAACTGAGGAGTGTGGAAGGATGTCATCATCGTCAGAGTCAGGAAGATTAAATGATTTGAAAATAGTGGTGGAATCATAAAACCATGCCGGTTCACTGCCAATACTTGTTGTGTTTGACTCTTGCCAGTCAACATAGTAGGACTCTTGCACAATCCGCGTTCGCTTGTTGCAAACACGATACACCTTTTGTGTGTTCGAGTATCCTACAAAGAAGCATTCATCCGAAACAGCACCAAACTTCGTCTTCTGATCTTGAGTATTCAAAAGAGTACAAGAACATCCAAAGGGGCGCAGAAAATCAATCAGCGGCTTAATCCCTCGAAACAGCTGGTATGAAGTCTTCATCTTTTCTTTGACAATCAGTACCCTGTTCAGAACATAAGCTGCACAATTAACTGCCTCCGCCCAGAAAATAATTGGAAGCTTTGACTCAATCAGCATAGTTCTAGCAGCCTCCACAAGGGTTCGATTCTTCCTTTCAGCAACACCATTTTGTTGTGGTGTTCGTGCGGCGCTAAACTGTCTGAGAATACCCCGTTGTTCACAGAAAGAGTTGAAGATATGATTTCTGAATTCAGTTCCGTTATCGCTTCTGATGGCTTGAACCTTTCTCTTTCCAAGAACCTCGATTTGAGGAATCAGCTTCATCAACTCTTCAGCAGTCTCACTCTTGTATGCCATGAATCTCACCCAGGTGTACCTAGAGTAATCATCTGTGACAACCAAGCAATAAGATTTCTTAGCAATAGATTTGACACTTATTGGACCAAATAAATTAGTATGTAACAATTCGAGGGGTTCTGAGATTGTATTTGTAATTTTAAGTTTATGTGGCTTTTTGTGCTGTTTTCCTTTAGCACAAGCCATGCATTTCTCAACCACTGAAAAATCTTTGAGTGGTAAACCCCTAACCAAATTGTTCTTAACCAATTTATTCAGAATTTTAAAATTAATGTGCCCTAAACGTCTATGCCACTGAAACGATTCAAAAGATGAAGCTTTAGACAGGAGACAGGTCACGGTGGAGTTTGATTCCTTTGATCCCATATTCAACATATATGTATCATTTCGTCTCGGAGCTCGCATGATCACCAATTTTTCAGGAATAGAGAACTCTGGCTTCAAGAACAGACATTCATTTGGAAGAAACATCACTGGAATATTCTTATCACAGATTTGTGATACACTGAGAAGATTGAATGCCAGTTCAGGAACATAGTTGACGTCTTCCAAAGTTAGTGAACCATTTGAGACTTCTCCTTGACCAATCATTTTACCACCTTTCTTGTCTCCCGCAAAAGCAACATATCCGCCATTGATGATCCGATAGTTAGTCAGAAGGTCCTTCAACCCTGTCATATGTCTGGAACATCCGCTGTCAATATGCCAATGACTATTTACAACGGCATTTGAATGTTCCTGACATTTATTAAAAGGAATAAAAAGTTAGACCTTTGAAATTGGCACCCAAGCCTTTGTGTACTTGGGTGATTGAGCAGATGAAGAATTACAAAAGAAATTATTTACAAATGTGTTTAATCGTTTTCCAAAAGATTTTTGCTTTGAACTGTTTTGGATTAACTTTGGGCATTGCTTAACAGTATGACCGGTATTTCCACATTTAAAGCAGTTAGACTTCAAACCCACTTTGAAAACTCTGTTAGCAGGAATTTTATCCATTTCAATTTCCTCATCACATTCAGACAGTTGAGAATTGCAGTCACTGTAAGAGTCATAAGGTTCTCTTGACTTACCTGTTGTGACTTTTACTTTTTCAAGTTCAGATTTAGGTTTTGAAATTCTCACTGGTGTGAAAGATGGAATTTGCTGGGTGAAGAACTTTTGAAAACAGTTTGTTTTGGTTTGACTTTCAGAGACATGACCTGAAAGTTTGTCTTTGTCATTCTCACACGCATTTTCAATCAAAACATCATTCAACATATTAGGGTTTGAAGTAGTGCACCCTAAATTACTATTAAACATGGAATTGCCTGAATATAACACATTACTACAAACAGAATTAATTAAACTAATGTCTTCAAAAGACTTCTTGGAATCAGAACTAGAGCAATCACTACTGCTAGAACAACCGAGCCCAGTACTCCCACCATAGGCGTAATCCTCTCTAACCTCTTTAAGATTTACTCCACTTAAACCTGCAATGGAACTGTTAGTATCATTCTGTATAATCTCTTGTATCAACTCATTTGAGGGATGAGGAATAGGTGTTGGAGAGTAACAGAAGGTACTAGGTGGGGGATATGCATATGTTTCATTGTTGTTAAGACCCAAACCTGTCTTAACTCTGGCCCCCCGTTGTTTCTTGCAGAGTTCCTCCCTTTTCATACTAGATATTGTCCACTGCTGCAGTTTGTTTTTAAGTTTTCTTGCTTCAAATTCAGCAAGAGTAACTTGCTCAGTCAAGTAGTTTATTTCACAGTTCTTTTCCAAAAGAGTTCTTTTTAAATGTTCATTTTCTTTCAAAGCTTCTCTTAATTTGACAAAATATTTTGATTCACTTAATTTAAGCTCTTTGTTGGTTCTTTTTAATTCGTTTTCGTTTGACATTAACAGTTTATTAGCTTTGTATATGCCAATTAAACGAATTTTGCAAGCAGATGAACACATATCTTCAATAACATCATAAGGAAGACCAATTACTAGTTTTTCGGCAGCAAGAGCACGATCACACTGGCAGTAGGGAGTGTTTCTTTTGAATTCATCAACAGCATCAAGCCTCGCCTTCTCAATCATTGCTTCCAAGTTAAGCTTTGACTCCTCCTCATTCTTCACTTCATTAACAGCAGCTTCACAAACCAATCCTGAGTGATTCAGATGCCCTTGAGCAATAGCATCTGATTGATCTTTGTCAACTTTCTCCACTTTCTCTTCCTCATCTTTACCATAAAATTCTTTGAAAGGATCAAAGCAATTTATATAGTCGTCCTCAATCTCAACAATCTCAGCAACAAGGGCATGATTAATTTCCTCCTTGGTTTCTTCAATTTCTGCACTCCAATCAAAGTTGGTGAGCAGTGCAGTTTCATTCTTTGACTTTGCTTCCTCAAGCCTTTCTTGATTTGGAACAGATCTTGGGTTTCCAGAGTTTACTGGTTCAGTAACAATTGGTAAAGGACATTCCCTTTTGAAGTGACCCAATTGTTTGCAGTTATAACATCTCAGCTTTCCCTTGTCATACCCCAGCTTGCTATTCTGTCCCTGATTCCCAAAGTTTCTTCTACATGTTCTTTCCATAAATCGTCTAGCACGAAGAGTAAGCATGGCCATTTGCCATTGGATATCGGTTTCTTCCAGATCATCAGGATCCACCTGATACATATCTTCAACAGTCATCCCCTTTCCCTTCAACTCACCAGCAACAAGAGCTTCATAGCTATGAACAAACATTCCAAATAAAGCCATAGTGTCAGATGGAATCTGAGTGGTGACAGATGCATTTGAGCTTGAACCAACATTTGTAGATGCACCAACAGATTTAACAGACACATGACTTGATGATCCTCCAGGTGCAGCACTGTAGATATAAGAGTTTGCAGCGGATGAAATAAGTGCAGCATTCTGAGAAGGAATGTTTGGAACCATCATAGACTGATTGTATTCTCTTCTCTTCACATCAAGATCAAATGACTTCAGCTTGTTTATAACATCCATCAGCTTATAGTCATGAAAGTTTCTTTCTTGTTTCAACAACTTGATTTGAAGACTCCACTGAGGAGGAAGAGAATCTAACAGTTTTGTGACTTGTTCATGATTGCCCAGCTTATCATCATACTTCTTCAGATTACTTGATACAGATAAGAATCGATTTGTAATATCAGTCAGGTTCTCTTGCGAATACCCCACGAAAGAGTTAAACTCTTTTTCAGCTTGAGCTTTTCTATCCAGTTTCAAATCCTCATTGCCATCATAGAACTCGCACAATGCATCATACAAGCTTTTTGCAGTGGTGTGTTCAGCAAACCTGTTGAAGATATCCTGATGCAAACAAAGTATCAATGCCCCGAGTGCCTTTTTGTCACGATCAAGTAACTTGGTATCTGCTTCAGTAAAAGTACTTGGATCTGTGTTTATTGAAGTGACAGTTCCTTCAACTGTCGTTGGCACGTGCGGACCATTTACAATTGATTCCCATTGGTTATAGTCAGTGTAGTAGAAAAATGCTTTCAAACATCTTTTCCAGTCTTCAAAATTTTCACCACTAACAAGCCTCGGTGGCCTGTTAGGTTGAACACTATCCAGATCATTCATATTCAGTGTTGATGTAGCCATAATTTTGAACAGATTATAGATTCGCTGAAGACAAATAGATTCGCTGGCTAGATTCGCTCAAAGAACACAGCAGATTCGCTGGTAGATTCGCTGAAGACAGATTCTCTAGACAAACAAACAAATTCGCTGACAAGCAAGCACAGTTTCGCTCGACAGATTTTGGCAGCAGTTTCGCTTGCACAATTTGCCAAACAAGTGAACTTTCGTTCGATGAAATGTCAGATTCGCTAGCCACAACACAAACCAACAGAACACAAAAATTTGAATTAGGTTCGCTGGATGAACACCTAGATTCGCTGGAAGAACAAATAGGTTCGCTGGGTTACGAACAAACCAGTAACAGTACGAAAACAACCCGAACAGCTTCAAAACTTGACCATTTGTAGACACGTTTGTTTTAAAAGCTTCCTATGACCAAATATGACAATACTTGAGCAAAATACAACACCAAAACACCAAAACAAGTCCTGAACAGAATCAAATAGTGTTTTGACACAAAAACCCCAAAATCAACACAAAAATCACTTGAATCAAACAATCAAGAGCACTAATGCTCTGATACCATATTGTTGGTCCATAATGATCGTGATTTCAGTGCTATAATGACTTGTTTAACAACAAACACACTTGACTTGAACAAGCAAAGTGCATAATAACAATAAACCCAATAATAAGATAAAACCACACAACCGGAGGTATATAAAGCTACAAAGATGAATGATATATGCTCCTAGCACCTCCAGAGAACAATTACACGACACAATCAGTAAGATAAGGTTTTTGTCAAAGTTGTGCAAAAGTTATATTATCTTGAAGATAAGGTTACAATATATATCAGTCTTAGGTTCGCTGATAGATTCGCTGTAGCGAATCTATCTAGCGAACCACATAGGTTCGCTGGGCACAAACAGGTTCGCCCAGTCGACACCATCATAATCACTAAACTGTGCTACGGGCGAATCTATAGATTCGCCCGTAGGTTCGCTAGTACAAAAACTTACAAGTTACATACAAAATACATAACACCGACAAGCCGGTGAGTCCAACCTATACATGTGACTATCAAAAATTGTGATATGCGGACAATAGTATATGATATGCGTTCAACAGTAACACACTTGTTTTTGTACTGTTGCTCGCAGATCCTTCAAAAATTCCTTAAATGGTTCAAAGATTTTCATCTTTAGATATAGGGTATCACTTGCAACTTCCAATGTGGTGTAGTGGTAAGAGGCTTGGATTCTCCTAAAGAGACCCAAGTTCTAGTCCCACTACCACCACTTTGGAAGGGGCAAATGGGGGCAATGAAGGGAGAATTGTGGCAACACAAGTTCGATATCTGAGCCAAACGGGTTTTACCACTAGCTTGTCGTCGTGCCTACGGGCGGACGGGTTAGTGGGTTTCCCCCGAATTGGAGTCGGATTAATAGGTGGGTTTCGGCTACCCAGCGTTGTCTGTGTTCGCAGAGCGTTTGGGGTTGCCTTTCGCCATTGGGTTACCCCGGGTAGCTGGGCTTTATTCGTTTCGCTGTAAAAAAAAAGATATAAATCACTTTTCGAGAATGATTTATTTCCAAATCTTAAAATCATTGATTTTGGTTGATCTGCGGACAATAGTGTTATCCGCAAATCTTATGATATGCTTACTTCACTAACATCCGCACATCTTTCAGACACTTAGACATTTTTTTAAGACAATCTTCATCTCTATTGATATTGTACTTAGAAAAGTACCCAAAGATCATGAATTGATCAATGTGTAACAATTCTTTGTACTTGACAAATTCATTCATCAAATCTAATTTGATTCTTCCTTTCTTATCTGCACACATAAAAGTTCAGATCATTAGTTCATTTGTCATGAATTATTGAAAAATTTAAGAATCATCAAAGTAGAATACACTTCAATTAATTGATATCTGACAGTGATTTCAGTGATTTCAGTTGATCTGCGGATCACAGTATCAACTGTTCTGCGGACAAGAGTGTTCGCACATCTCGATCTGCGAACAACGGTGTTCACATATCTTAACAGTTTTTCACTATTTCATCACTCTGTGAGCAACAGTGTTCGCATATCTTGATCTGCGAACAACAGTGTTCACAAAATTAAACATTTTAAACTTTCAAGATTCAAACTTTTCATTCATGTGATCAAAGTACTTGATTGTTTACACAGAAATTTTTCTTTGACACATAATCTTTGGTCTTTTGATTATCTCACAACAGATGAAATTGTATCATGCAGAGAACAAATTTTCAATTTTGAAATTTAGAAATTTGCACATTGTTAGGGCTATTTCCTAGATTAAGATTTACTTTGTATTTTGTTTATATGTTTGTGTATAGTTTAGGGTCTATTTTGTTATATTCCTTAAACTTGTAATTGTTGCTAAAAGCATGTAGTGAGAGAGTGTGAGGAGAGAGGCTAGATCACAATTTACGTAAGAGAGAGAACTTAGTGTGTGTGATTTATTTTTCTCCTGCACTTGTATTACAATACTGCTTTGATCATCAATATACAAAGAGAATTATTAGTATGAATTGTGTTTGTGATTGAACTGTGTTTGTGTACATGTTATTCTGATCATTGAGCGATATTCACGATCCAATTGAACCTATCAATTGGTATCAGAGCTGTTGGTACTGTGTTCTTCGCTATTCATCAAGCAAAACACATCAATATTGCTCAAATATCATGATCTGAATGAATTGTTGCTGTTTTTAGTTGTGATTTATCATCGCAATCACTTCTATTTCACAACAATTGTGCAAATTCCATCAGATTATCATCAGATCTGAGGAATTAAGAAGATTGAAAAAGTTACTGTTCGATCGAATTCTGCTCAAATTCATCAAAATTTGATCATGTTTTGGATTGATTGAGATTAGGGATTGATAATCGGACCATTTCACAGCTTGTGTGTGAATTTTGAACGAATTGGACAAGTTTTTGACAAAACCCAGAAAAATCTCATGAAGAAGATGATGAACAGTATGAACTTGGTTGAAGATTAACTTGCCGGGTGATTAATTTGACTTAGACAATTTCCTTTGGACTTAGATTGGAGAACAATTAGGTCCTGTGCAGCCGTGTAAGGGAATTTGTACTAGACGGGTGAAGAATTTGACGAAGAAAAGGTGTTACTGTTCAGCCGGATCAAACACTGTTGTGCCGGGTGATACACTGTTACGCCGGGTGATTAACAATTTCAGCCGGGTGATCAATCAACTGTGTAGCCGGGTAAACAACATTGCCGTGTGATCGACAACTGTTCAGCCGGGTAAAGCCTTCTACCGTGTCAAGATTCAAGCCGGGTCAAGTTATTGCCGTGTGAAGTTATTTCTTGTTGCCGGGTAACTGTTCTGCCGGGTAAAGAAGTCAAGATTTACAACTGTTGAGCCGTGTAACTGTTTAGCCGTGTAAAGACTTTTTCTCTGCCGGGTGAAGAACAAAGCTACTGTTTAGCCGGGTGAAGAAGGATTTTCACTGTTCAGCCGTGTGACTCATTTTTAGTTGTTTTTAATACTTGTTTCTTATCTTGTCTTTAATTACTTGTCTTTATTTTAGTATTTTAATCATTTCTTTTCAAAAATTAACAAAAACCAAAAATATTTTTTTAAAAAAATTTTGTTAAATTGTTAAAATGGCTCCTAATGATGATTCTGATAACCGTGTTCCTAGACTTGTTAATCGTGCAGATTTCAAAAACTGGACTATCAGGTTGAGACATCACTTATGCTCCATTGACAATGATTTATGGAAGTCAATTGAAAAGGGTCCTCATATTCCAACTCAGACTGCTCCAGACAGTGCAAGTACCTACACCAAAGACTCTACTGAACCTTATCCAGAAGATAATTTGTCAGCAGAAGATTTGAGGAAAGTAAAGAATGATAGCAAGGCATATTCTTTAATGTGCAAGGGACTGCCACTTCAAGTTCTGTCGAGATTGGATGCATATCAGACTGGTTATACATGTTTCAAAGCATTAAAGTCGATATGTGAAGGAGGAGAACAATTGAAAAGTTTGAAGAAATCAAAGTTGAAAAGACAATTGGAATTGTTTGAACATATTAATGGAGAAACAGTGCATCAGATGATGAACAGGTTTGTTCACTTAACTACTGAGATGTCAAACCTCGGAGTTAAGACTGACCTTCAAGACTTAAATGATCGTTTGTTATGTGCTTTGCCATCATCATGGAAGCAGACTGTTACTTTGTTAAAGCATACTGAGAAATTTCCAATGGATTTAGATCTGCTTATTGGAAAGATTGAAGAAGTTGAGATTGATGAAGGATCAAGAAATACTGATAGATCAAGCTCACAAACTCAGTATAAGTATGTGGTAAATCCTGCCAATACTGTGGAGAATGCATTTCTTGCACAAGATGCAATGAAGTTTGAAGAAGAGGGTGATTTATTTGTTGGTGCAAGTTTTTACACTGATTCATCATACTTTCCGAGTTCACCAACTTATTCTCAACCTCAATCTCCACCAAGAGCTCAAGTTCAAAGTCAAAATATGAAACCACAATCAGAAAATCAAAGTTCAAATGTTCAAGCCAAGGTGAAAGATGTAATGAATATTCTGTTGCAAGATGACGAGACCAAAACTGCTTTTACTGCTTTTATGGCAAGTTTTCAAGCATATCAAGGAAGTCACTTGAGTCAAATGGACGTTGTTCTTCAAGATTTATTCGAGATGGATCCAGTTGACGTTGAAGAAATGGATTTAAACTGGCAGATGGTAATGGTTGCATATAGAACGCAAAAACATGCATATGTTAACCGAAGCTACAAGCCTCATGCAAACAAAACTGTTGGTTTTGACAAATCAAAGGCCAGATGTTTCAGTTGTAACCAGTACGGTCATTTTTCAAGAGAATGTAAAGCTCCGAAGAATCAGAATTTCAATGATCAAGCTAGTTCAAGTAATCAAGGTCAAGGTCAAAGCTCACAACAGTCTTCAAGCTACCAAAGCAGAAATCAATGTTTCTTTCAGAAACCATACCAAAGTCTTCCCATGCCTGAATTAAAGGATGAAGGAAAGAAACCAGAAGACCAAACAAAGGCACTGGTGGTCAGTGTAAAAGATGGTTATGATTGGAGTGCATATGCAGAACAATTCACTTCTGATCTTACATCAAGTTTGGCACTGGTGTGTGAAATAGAAGAAGACTGGTCTGAAGAAGGGGATGGTAAAGTAATTGAGGATGTAAGTGAAGATTCTGAAGATTATGACTAGAGTGCAAAGTCTGATCCTGTTAAAGAATCTGAGTCTGAAATTGCGCTGATGGCTACATCCAGTGAGTCTTCATCTTCTACTGAACAACCAAAGGTTAGTACTGATTTACCCCCTAACTATGTTCCTTTACCTGCTGATGTGAAAGAAAGGTTATGTTCTGAACAATGCATTCAACAAGTAGAACATTATCGAACTCATTCATTTAAAATTGGTGATAAATTAAGTAAACATGAAAAACTTCATGAACAACTTAAAATTGATCATAAAATTGCTGTTGAGAAGATTTTGTCACTTAAAGAATCATGGAACAAAACTTTAAAGGAATTGGAACTAGTAACAAAACAACTTGAAGAAATGACAAAGAACTTTGAACAAGAAAAAGTTGCTCATGCTGTCACACAAGTTGAATTAACAAAGGTTAAAAGTTGTAAAACAATGGTGAGACAACTTGTGAGTGAAAGAGGTAATAAAACCAAAACCGGGTTGGGTTTTACTCATGAACCAATGCCAAATTCTATCACACAAACCTTACCGGAAAACTTTAATGAATTTGATCATTCACCTGAAAATGAAAGAAAATTTAAAGAAATTCAAAGAAGTAAATCCGAGTCTGAAGGTTCTGAAGTTTTGATGGAAAGTTTGAAAGAAGAAGAAGGTGTGATAACTGAAGCTGATGATGAAGCTAGCAACAAATCAGAGCCTGTTCTGATTCAACTTGTTGAATATCCGGAACTGAATCCGAAGCCAGAAACAGTGAAGGATGAAGGTGAGTTTTCAGGATACAATGATCCTGAATACATCAGATGGAAGAAAGAACAAAAGGCGCAAGTTGCTGATCAGTTGATCAAGAAGCAAGAAGTGAAGAAGGCTGAAGTTTCAACTGCGAAGAAGCAGAAATCGAAAGTAATTGTAACACCCCAACCCGGAGAGGGCTGACGTGTCACTATCACAGTAGTCAGAATCAATAACAAATTCTATAATTATTAAATAATCATTTTATAAAAGAAACGTTACAAAGTCCTAACTTTTTATTCATCAATTATATTTCTCCAAATTTCTAAAATCTCTATTGTTCTCTAGCACTCTTCACACATCCCCAAAGATCCCCTTGAATACCTGCCATATAACAAAGAAAACACCAAAAAGAAATACGGCTGAGCCAAAAACGCTCAGTAACGGAAAGAACAATAGTAATAACACGACTAAAGGGGTAACGAATATCAGAGTAACAAAGGTCAGCGGAAGCAGCAAACACAGATACATATGAAGCATAACAAATCCAGAACAGAAACCATACGGTTAACTAATAAAACTTATCTGAAACAAATACTGAGTCACATATGCCGTATGGCCAGAAATACCCATCGAGCACAAAACAAAACTAATAGTGTAAACAAACCCGTCGGCTTGAGTACTGTGAGCTGTATGTGGGCAAACACCATCACTCACCAAAACTGAACAAAACAAAAGTCTAGGATCGATCCATACGCCTCCCCAAATATCACTCATCGAGTGCCAGAAAATGGAGACGCCGTGAACCAGTCACACCGTCACGGAAAGTGCTACGTCATCGAATGCCCCAATGACGCACCGGCAGAATCCCTACCGGAGGCTAATTGCTCGGGTATCAGAGTCAAACAAATAACTTTCACAACAAAGTCTAAGCAAATGGTTTAATACAAATATCTCATATAGTTGCTATAATGGAACATGCGATAATGAGTACAATTATAATAAGTACCGCATGCGTGTTAAAGCCAAAAATAAGATTTCAAAACGAATGTAACGGACATTCCAAACGGTTCGACTCAAAATAATAAACCATACTATGAAGTCAAAGGAACGAATGCGTACTAAAAGTAATGAAAACAAGAATTATACTATGATGATTGGGACACGGAATCCGTACCTTAGTTTAGCAAAATTTCAAATCAATGCAACGTTGGGTCCCTTAATCGATACGAGAGCCTACATAATAATTAAACTCCAATTTATTTTCGTTGAGATACAACTTAAGTATATTAGTTCACATCTTCTTATGGCTAAGGTGCCTCTCAAGCCTCTTTAAAAAAAAACTACATATGTAATCACCACTTTTATACTTAGACAAATTTTCTATTATATATTTTATTTTCTTTTAAATTTGAATATCTCATATTACTTTTCAGAGGCTTTGCTTATAAAATATTGTACTTACACATCTATATTATAAACAACTAGCATGATGGAAATAAAACATAGTTTAATAAATAAGATTTCACCTCACTCACGTGGATAATTAAATTCAATTGTCTTGTACTTATGGTCATCACTTTCATATATCTATACTACATTAATAAGCAAATTAGATGGGCAAATAGGTAATTTAACAATTTCCTTAAAGTTTCAACACCTACAAAACCCTACCCTACGCCCTTACTTCAAACCCTAGCGTGTGCATCTATCTTCCGCTGTTCAAATCTCAAACGTTCCGGGTCATATTCTCTCCAAATTCAGAGACAAATCCAGACTTTCCTCTTCCATCCTGTGAAGAAAGCGCAGAGATCGTCTCCTTCGTTTGTTTGTAGAACTTCAAAGATACGACTTTATAGAGGGTTTTGATTTTGAGATTGAGGGCTTCAATTTCTGAATCAACTTTAGCGCTCTGAATCTTCGATGGAGATATATATTGCAGTTACATAAGGTTTACTTCTTATATGGTTTTGATTCCTACTGTTTTTATTGATATTATTGTCATTAATCTTGTCTCATACTTTGTTCGTATGTTATTTTTGGTGATAGTTTGTAGGTGTTTTCTGGTGCTCTTTTTGTCTTAGGTTTTTTGTATCTATTGGATTTTTTATTTCATCATGTGTAGGTTTTTAACATACTTTTTCTACTTTCTTTAGTTTTTTTATGTGAGTTGTGTCTTGTTATGCAGCTGTAGTTGTTGTTGTTGATGATGCAACTGGATTATTGTTGATAGTTGTTTAAAGGTAAAGATATCAATGAACTAATTGAAGTAAGAAGGGATAATTTGGCTTATGTTCTCTTTGGTGGTGTTGCAGGTGTTGTTGTTGGTGGTGGTGGTATTGCAACCATAGACATGGTGAGTTGGAGATGCGATTTTGGTGGCTAGAAATCTTAACAGCTGCGTGATTTTGGTTTGTTAAATAACTGTCTTAGTAAAAATTTATGATTTTTAGTTTAATATGGGCATTTACCATCTAATAGCCCCTTTGGTGGATGCCACTTGGTTTTTTATGCGTTTCTTGATTTTCAATGGTCATCAACTTCCCTGCCTATTGATTAGGCTCTTGACTTTATAATTAAGTTGTTTTTACATTTTTGTCAATGAATTTTGGGTAGTGTTTGCACCCTAATTCTTTAAATGCATCAAAGTTTAAATATTGGATAAAATTCTTAGTATGAAATGTGTTAAATGTGTTGCAATTTGATCATTCTATACATTAGAACCAACTTTGGACAACTTATTTGTATGACCTATTCCTAAATTGATTGACTTATAAGTAATGTATGATACAACTTATTGATTTACAATGAACTTATCATCGAAAGACTCGAACCTGATTTACAATGGACTTACAATGAACATAGGTTTTATGTAAAAATAGCTATTAAACAGGTTTTAAATATTACAGCAGCAGCCCACATAACAACAACAATTGTTCTAAATATTTTTGTGTGTGTTGTGTTGACAGGTAAATATATCAGCTTTTGTTTTAATGTTATGTTTGATTTGTTTTTGCAGCTGTTGGTGAGTTGAGTTCTGCTTAAAACCTGGTATGCTCACTTTCTAGAAATCAGTTTTAACTGATTGTTTATGAAAAAAATGTGTTTATGAATGTATGAATGTGTTTGTGGTATGAATAAATGAATTTGTGTGTTGTATAAATTTACGAATGTGTGTGTTATGTGAATGTGTGTGTTTGGGGGGTAGGGGGTAATGAATTTGTTTATGTTGTTTAAAGAACAGTTGAAATAGAATGTGTTTATGAATTTGTTTTGTATGTATGTTGTGTGTTGTATGTTTGAAAACAGATAACAGCAGCAAACCTGCACATACATTCAAGAGTTGTTTGTGTTGTGTTGTATTAATGTTTGTGTGTGTATGAATGTGTGTGTTTTGATGTTGTGTTGTGTAACAGTGTGAATGTGTGTGTTTTGATCCATCACATGTATTGTGTTTTTTGAACCGAGGGGGACAGGTTAATCAGAAAGGGGGGGGGGGTTAATATTTCTATGTGTGTGTTGTGAATGATAAATGTGTATGTGTTGAGTTGTGTTGTGTATGAATGATGAATGTGTTATGTTGTATGAATGTGTTGTGTGTTGTGTTTATGTTTTCTTTAGCAGCGACATAGGGTGTGTATGAATGTATGTATTAACTTGCTTATGGTTTTAATTCTTTAAAAAAATGTGTTCTAATTTCAGCAGCAACACCTGTGTTCTAATGTGTATGTATGAATGTCACTTAAACAACAGCAGCAGTACACATCTAAAATGCTATAAATATAACAGCAGCAACACCTGTTTATGATGTGTATAAATGTATGAATATGAAGGGGGGGGGGGATCTGAATGTGGTATGTATGAATGTGTGTGTTGTATGTGCTTTTAACAGTAGCTCACAAGCATCAGCAGTTTTTGTTTAAGTGCAACTGCTCTAAGTATTGTGTTGTGTTGTGTTTTTTGATGTTTATAACAATCTATAAGTGTGTGTGTGTGTGCATTTTTTGTCCTGTGCAGTTTTGACCCGATTAGCTCTATGTGTTATATGTTTCAAATAGCAGCAGTGTTGTGATTGTTACAGCAACAACTGTTCTAAATATATGTTTAAATATTGTTACTGCACATGGTTTTAAATATAACAGCAGCAGCAACAACACACATAACAGCAGCAACTTTTCTAAATATTGTGTTGTGTGTTGTGTGAATGTGTGTTTTTTGTGCAATTTTTGAAACTGAAATAAACCATAACTGAATGTGTGTGTATGAATGTGTTGTGTTGTGTGTTTGTATGAATGTATGAATGTGTGTGTTGACCTGCTCCTTATGACGGCAATTAAATATTATGGATAGAATGATAACAGCAGTAGCGTAACATTATAACAGCCGCATATCAGCATCCTTGTAGCATAGAACAAAAACAACAACTGATCTTTGACCAACTTCATATAACAACAAGAAGATATACACTGATCTCAGAGCCTAAATATAATGATTGGGTTTTGCAAGCATAAATACTGAAATAGGTGGAGTGCAAAATAGAACATATGTTAAAAAGTTAATATATAAACTGATCTTAATGATACATTCACAAAAAGATAGAACGAAGAAGATATAAACATGATTTACATAAGCAATCTTGTGAATGTGTGTGTTTTGTGCGGAGTAAGGTAAATATGTGTGTTTTATTAACTTCAATGTTTAAATTTGATGTTTAAAACATCTATTGTTGCTGTTATGTTTGATAATGTGTTGTTGCTGTTTTGATCTGTTCTAATGAAAATTGGTCATGGTTTTGTGTTATGTTACTCCACTTTTGTATAAATTTGTGTACAACATAATGCAAATCATGTTTTAATCAACGATAACTGAATGCGTGTGTGTCATGAATATGTGTTTGTGTTGTGTGTGCTGTGAAAAATGAAAAGAATTGAAAAAAAAGCTGCTACTGATACACATCACCTGCTTTTAACCAGGTTGAACCATCAATAAATTGTCCTAATTGTTGCGTGTGGGGGGGGGGGTAACATGCTGTTAACTAGGTTGACCCATTAGCTATATTGTAGATGTTTTGGTTTGCCACATGCTGTTCAGTAGGTTGATCCATCATTTTGTAACAACAGCAACACATGGTATAAATAACAGCAGTAGCACACATGTATGAATGTGTAACAATCATAACAACAGCTGTATTGTAGATGTTTTGGTTTCTTCAAGCTGTAACTTAATGATCTATTTTCTGCAACCTAACCTGTTTTGTGTTAAAACCCTTATTTTCGTTTATTGTTTCTTGCTTAGAATCTAACACCAACTATATACTTGATTTTGCAGCTGTTGGGTATTTACCTTTGCTAAAAATCAGGTTTGTTCATTGAGCATACAAATATTACCCTAACAAATCAAATGTGTGTGCTGTAGCCTGTATGAATATGCATGCTGTATATAAATGTATGGTTATAAATATAACAGCAGCAACACATGGTTAAGAATATAACAACATAAGCACACACGTATGAATGTATGTATGTATGTATGTATGAATGTGTATAAATAAGTTTGTAATAGCATCAACACATTAGTTTGTAACAGTAGCAATAATTGTTTAAGTGCAGCAGTTGTTTTTTTTAATATGTGTGTGTTCTACATATACCAGGATTACCAACAGCAACAGTTTTTATTTAAGTGCAGTGTGTTTTTAATAGATTCACTAACTTGTTGTGTTTATGTTTAGTTTTTTAAGTTTGTTTGACTTAAGGTGAAAAACAAATAGCAACAGTTGTTTTTAAGTGCAGCAACTGTTTTTTTTGAATATTTGTGTCTTCTAAATATACCAATATTTCCAGCAGCAACATCAGTTGTTGTTTAAGTGTTTTTGCTATTTGTATTCTAACTATACATGGTTTTGTGTTATGTTACACCACTTTTGTATAAATTTGTGTACAACATAATGCTAATCATGTTTTAATCAACGATAACTAAATGTGTGTGTGTTATGAATATGTGTTTGTGTTGTGAAAAATGAAAAAAACAGCAGCTACTGATACACATCACCTGCTTTTAACAAGGCTGACCCATCAACTGAATTACCGTGTATGTGTAGTGTTTGTTCCCGGTCAAATCAAGCACATTGTTACATTAACTTTTTGGGTCAAGTTTCATATTTTCAACCATTTTGACCCATTTCATAATTGTATTTATGTTTTAGAGTTTGTTGTGTGCATTTTTTTGTATGCAGTTTGTCTTGTGTAGTTTGCTTATGATTCTTATTATTTGCACCTGAATACTTGGTTAATGAAACATTTCATTTGTTGTATGCAATTTGAGGCCGTTACTTAAAACATGGCTTTGTTTTCTACAATGTGGTTTGATATCCTCTTATTTAGGTTGTAACTTGATGTTTAATGTATGTGCAAGTTTTGTTCAAGTACATTGTGTTTTTAAGTGCATTGTGTTTTTGGTCAATGCATATATACATATTGAAATCTGCCTTCCTTGTTGATGCGCATCACATGCTGTAACCAGGTTAACCCATCAGAATATATGAATCTAACAAGAGCAACACATGCTTTTAAATATAACAACACACATGTATGAATGTATGTATGAATTCGTAACA
Organism: Tagetes erecta; assembly: GCA_030867185.1. NCBI lineage: Eukaryota > Viridiplantae > Streptophyta > Magnoliopsida > Asterales > Asteraceae > Tagetes > Tagetes erecta. The sequence goes on from CM061488.1 coordinate 13,155,986, forward strand.
ATCATAACAGCCGTGTGGATTGGACAAAATTTGTAGTAATGTGTGTTTTGTACGAATGTATGAATGTGTGTTGTATGAATGTATGAATGTGTGTTATGTGAATGTATGAATGTATGTATGAATGCGTATCAATCATAACAGCAGCAACTGTTCTAAATATACCAGGAATGTGTGTTATCTATGGTGTGGAGAATCAAGTTTTTCGAATCATAGGGCATGTGTACAACATATTTATAGCGTTAGTTGAATCAATAAACTATAGCATAATAAAAAAAATTGTGAATGGTTCTTCACGAATCGAGGTCGTGTTTTCTTCACAAACTTAAAGTTGAAAAATGACATGGTCATGACAATTAAAAAATTGCACTTTGAATGATCATGCTATATGCCATTAAAAAACAATTGCTACATGCTTATGGACATACATCATCCATAAGAAAATTATAATACAATCAAGTGGTCATAGTCAATTGTTCTGGATCATAGACTTGGTTTGTATTTGCATTTGTGTGTGAATTCAGATTTTGGTTTCGATAACATAGGCATGTAATTATACCGGCTAATTTTTTTTTATTTAAAGGTAATAACAAGATATAAATATAACTTATGTGTGTCTCAAAGATGTAGCAGTCAAACTAGAATATTATTGTTCGTTTGTTACTTTATTGCTTCAATGGTTTGTTGTTTGTTGAAGTATGTCTATCACTTATTACATATATTCACCTGATGATGCTATAACATGATAAGCTTTTAAGAAAACATAATAAACATTTTTCGAAGATACTCTACAAATAAGAAAACTATCAGCAATGCAAAATAACGCTCCCGCCGCATCGCGCGGGTTCCTTACTAGTATATATATATCTATATATACGTACATAATATATACATATTTGATTCATCAGAAAAGTTTTAGATCAACGACAATAATTACGAAAGGCATGGCTATTACCTCAATCAGAAGAATAAACGAAACAAATTTACAATAGCAGATGTCCTCGGATGTGTAACGGTGGCTGCGTTGTGAATCAAAAACGGTACCGGTGTTAAATACTCTAAACATACATGTAAACTATGTGCTTAACGGTCACTGTTCGTTACCTTAAACATCAAAGAGACGCCGGAATCAAGCTTAGCGTGTACGTAGAATTCTTGATGAACGATACTGACCAGCGATGACGAAACCGGTGTGGTAAACTCCAACCGCAACATCACAACGATGGAGACTGTACTGAAAGGCTTGTATGTGATGGTGGTATCGTTGGTAGTTCGCCGGCGATGATTTTTAAGGAGCAAACAGAGCAACTAGGTTAGGTAGTTAGGTTTTTGGTTTAGAGGCTTGTACGTGATTTGTTGATATATACGTTTTATAGAACGTGTGGCTATATATCTAAATAGTCGAATAGTTTGTTACGTTGAATAAAGAAATTTGATAACAATAATCTCACGTTTGAAATTCAACTAACACCTCATGTAACTAGATAGTAATTGACTTATTGTTAAATGCTTTATTTAGTTTATGTATCACAAATTAAACTTAAAAATAAACAATTATATTCATGTTAACTATTTATATTATTACAATTTTAAAATGTCAAAATTTACGGTATTACAACACTACCCCTCTAAAAAAAATTTCGTCCTCGAAATTGCCTATTACGCATAACTTATACTCAGGCTTAAGAGGAAACTAACAACGGATCATTATTCAAATACTGAAACAGAACTGAACTGAACTGATGACATCAACATGTAACTATCAAAGATGTAGTTGATAACTTAGCTAGCTAGTCAGATAACTGAAAACAATTAATTGGAAACCAAACAACTTAGAGTCTCAAATATCTAAATCAACCAAAATAAAATACGAAATACTTAATGTAAACGGAGTCGGATTTGAAATCGGGTCACATTTTCTATCTTACAAGTGACCTAATCATGCAACAGAGCAAGCTACTAATCAGAAATGCATGTTGCTAAAGAATAATAAGAGACCTAACACACTTAATGGGGCCTTATTCAAACAACAAAATTCTAGAAGCGCACATATGTACTGTAAATTCACGGCTAAGTTGATCAAGTTTAATCGTCAATTTACCTTACAGTTGTGCTCTAACTATCCTTCCATTATGAATTCTTAATGCCCTTGGTACGCTTACACGAAAATGGATATATGGTAACCAATACATGAAACGGATGCTAAACGCTAACTAATAACTGACATGAAACTAACATAGATGTGTCAAGTTTAACGATAAATGTAGCCTAGTTGAAAATACTGAAGCATATGTGGCAGCAAGGTCTTCGAACGCACTAACAAGTTCATCTAATGTCATACAGACTTCAAGCGTGTCGCTTATCATTTCTAGAAGTCATTTCCTATGTCTAAAGCGATAACAAAGACGTAGATAGAATTATTTAATTAGTCATATCTGAAAAGTAATGAAGAAAAACATATCACTAACAATCAATAAAAAAACGACTCTAACTAATAGATCTAATGACCATTAAACAGAGACTAATGAAAATGATCGGAACGTGAAATCCTATCCCAATGTCTACCCATTACCTCACAAGATTTATTTTAAGGTTTAAGTTTTCTACAGGAAAGAGCCTTTGCTCTGATACCATTCTGTAACACCCCAACCCGGAGAGGGCTGACGTGTCACTATCACAGTAGTCAGAATCAATAACAAATTCTATAATTATTAAATAATCATTTTACAAAAGAAACGTTACAAAGTCCTAACTTTTTATTCATCAATTATATTTCTCCAAATTTCTAAAATCTCTATTGTTCTCTAGCACTCTTCACACATCCCCAAAGATCCCCTTGAATACCTGCCATATAACAAAGAAAACACCAAAAAGAAATACGGCTGAGCCAAAAACGCTCAGTAACGGAAAGAACAATAGTAATAACACGACTAAAGGGGTAACGAATATCAGAGTAACAAAGGTCAGCGGAAGCAGCAAACACAGATACATATGAAGCATAACAAATCCAGAACAGAAACCATACGGTTAACTAATAAAACTTATCTGAAACAAATACTGAGTCACATATGCCGTATGGCCAGAAATACCCATCGAGCACAAAACAAAACTAATAGTGTAAACAAACCCGTCGGCTTGAGTACTGTGAGCTGTATGTGGGCAAACACCATCACTCACCAAAACTGAACAAAACAAAAGTCTAGGATCGATCCATACGCCTCCCCAAATATCACTCATCGAGTGCCAGAAAATGGAGACGCCGTGAACCAGTCACACCGTCACGGAAAGTGCTACGTCATCGAATGCCCCAATGACGCACCGGCAGAATCCCTACCGGAGGCTAATTGCTCGGGTATCAGAGTCAAACAAATAACTTTCACAAGAAAGTCTAAGCAAATGGTTTAATACAAATATCTCATATAGTTGCTATAATGGAACATGCGATAATGAGTACAATTATAATAAGTACCGCATGCGTGTTAAAGCCAAAAATAAGATTTCAAAACGAATGTAACGGACATTCCAAACGGTTCGACTCAAAATAATAAACCATACTATGAAGTCAAAGGAACGAATGCGTACTAAAAGTAATGAAAACAAGAATTATACTATGATGATTGGGACACAGAATCCGTACCTTAGTTTAGCAAAATTTCAAATCAATGCAACGTTGGGTCCCTTAATCGATACGAGAGCCTACATAATAATTAAACTCCAATTTATTTTCGTTGAGATACAACTTAAGTATATTAGTTCACATCTTCTTATGGCTAAGGTGCCTCTCAAGCCTCTTTAAAAAAAAACTACATATGTAATCACCACTTTTATACTTAGACAAATTTTCTATTATATATTTTATTTTCTTTTAAATTTGAATATCTCATATTACTTTTCAGAGGCTTTGCTTATAAAATATTGTACTTACACATCTATATTATAAACAACTAGCATGATGGAAATAAAACATAGTTTAATAAATAAGATTTCACCTCACTCACGTGGATAATTAAATTCAATTGTCTTGTACTTATGGTCATCACTTTCATATATATATATATATATATCTATATATACGTACATAATATATACATATTTGATTCATCAGAAAAGTTTTAGATCAACGACAATAATTACGAAAGGCATGGCTATTACCTCAATCAGAAGAATAAACGAAACAAATTTACAATAGCAGATGTCCTCGGATGTGTAACGGTGGCTGCGTTGTGAATCAAAAACGGTACCGGTGTTAAATACTCTAAACATACATGTAAACTATGTGCTTAACGGTCACTGTTCGTTACCTTAAACATCAAAGAGACGCCGGAATCAAGCTTAGCGTGTACGTAGAATTCTTGATGAACGATACTGACCAGCGATGACGAAACCGGTGTGGTAAACTCCAACCGCAACATCACAACGATGGAGACTGTACTGAAAGGCTTGTATGTGATGGTGGTATCGTTGGTAGTTCGCCGGCGATGATTTTTAAGGAGCAAACATAGCAACTAGGTTAGGTAGTTAGTGTGACACCCCGCCCGGCGGCGGAAACACCGGGCTGTCATTGGAATTGGATATCCGTAGTAAACAAAGCACATGGTATTACTTTTATTAAAGTCTAATAGTTATTGTCATAAATTTGGCAAAACCCAAGTCTTAAATGCGAAACGACAAATTCATAATAGCAGTAAATGAAATAGTCATGTTTAGTATTATTTCTAGGTCCAAGTCCCTATGTCTTGAATAGCAAAGAAACAAGCCAAAATCACGCGCCACCTGAAATACGCGAAAATAAAGTTAGCTACACAAGCTAGTGAGTAAAACCCAATTGAATAGTAATAGTATTGAAATCCGAGATCAACAAGATATGCTGCGCAATCCCATATGTATAGTAATTTCGTAATATTACTCGACCAGGACCCCTAGAATAGAATAGCACACCAACCACAATAGAAACCATAGTATCTCGTCTAGCCATTTGTCATGAGAACCACTCATGTAATAAATAATGATGACTTTTAATAACCGTCGTTTACCGTCTCGATATATAAGTCATCATTTAGCAATTTAGGGACATGGCATAGTATAGCATCATAGCATAGCAACATAGTATAGCAACATAGTATAGCAACATAGCATCTCGACATAGTAAACATGGAATTAGAAAGGCCGGGTTTAAATCACCTATCGATGTTGTACAAGCAGGTGGGTTTGTCAAACCATTAGCGCTAACATTGTACCGGTGGGATTACAAAGCAATAAAACTACTTTTAACTAACACATAAGATTGCATCAAGCCGCGAACTAGATTAACATATTTGTATGATCTCTTTTAGAAAACGAATAGAAAACGCAATATAGTAAAAGACATATTTCAGCCCCAAAATAGTAAAATGGAAAAAGGGGAGTGAGTTTACTCACCTGAATAATATAGGTACTAGCAAACGCAAGAAAGTAACTAAATAGAATCGAGGATCGCCCAGATATTAGAATCACCTAATTAACCGGGAAAACCTAATTTAGAAACGAGACAAATAATATAGTAACTAGAATCAAGACTTAGAAATTCTAGGGTTTTGGATTTGGGGTTTTAGGGTTTTAAATTATAAATTGAAAATTAGGGTTTCAAAATATAATTTGGGAATTTAGGGTTTTAAATCCAATATAGGGTTTCAAAATCCAATTTGGGAATTTAGGGTTTTAAATCCAATTTAGGGTTTCAAAATCCAATTTGGGGATTTAGGTACGAGATATAAATATATATTTCTATAATAATCCCTTTTCTAGTTTTTATGGTTGAAATAGTATTTGTTCATAAGTTTGAGATATATATATATATCTTTTAAGTGAAGGGGTTTAAAAGGTAAAAATAAACAAAAGGGGTCAGTGGGACTCGAACCCACGACCACACGCGCCACAACCAATGCCCTATCCGCTGGACCAGGCGCGCTTTTGTTAATCAACTTGATTCTTTAATTGTTTTAACATTTTATAACCATCACCACCCATTTCACATTCAAACCCTAGATTCAAGATCCAACCAATTCGTTTAATCTAGTGAATCAAATCCAAAATAGGTAGAGGGCTTTTAATCTACACAAACACACGATCATTTTGATATATGATACTTACTTGATTGGTGACAAATAGAATCGATTAAGACGATGAACAATGTCAACGGGTTGAAGGATCAACACTGAGATTTTGATGAATTTGCTTGCAATTAGAATTACAGAGAGTGACGAAAAGAGTGCAGAGGAGTGAATTGGCAGATTCGTTTGTGTTAATTGCATTGAACAATCAGTCGAACGACTTAGAACTTGATTACGACTTAAGAGAATTGATTTGATGATTAATTGGGTGTTTTAATTGGTATTAAACTACATAGGCAGCTTCAAATCAACGAAACGATTATTCTACTCAATTCAATTTACCGTTTTAACGCGTTTGAGTCGATTAGTGTTTAATGGGTTTAATGCTCGGTTTTAAAACAAGAAATTACGCGACAATTTGATGTTTATATGGCGATTAATAGTTCGAAACCTACTTAAAACATCGCTGGGAAGATTTTGTAAAGGCTGGATTTGATTAGAAACAGTTTAAACTTGTAAAATGACCTCGCCGGAATTTGTTTGGCTTTGGCCGGAATTTACGCCGGCGAGATAGGCCGGAAATACGGGAGACGAGGGCTGGGGGTTTGGGAAATAATCAATTTACAGTTTTGGCCCTTAGAGATTGTAATGTTATACATTGAATTATTATAACTCTAATACAAGTTTCATAATTGACAAAAATGGCCCAAAGTTAAAAGGTATTCATTTAAAAATACAATTTAACCACGTTAGCATGTAACGTTTATAAAGTTGACGTTTGTTATATGTTGTTTTTGACGCCGAATGGTTAGTTTTAAACGTAGTAGTAATAGTTTCGCTATTGTTCATAAAAGTTCATTTTTGAAAATACATATATATATATATATATATATATACTTTTGGAATTAATCATTATAAATAGTAATTAAATAGATATACTTTAGATATTAACCCGGAGTAAATTCGATTGGTTTATTAAAGACGGGTATAACATAGATCCGACATATTTATTCATATTGATAACGAAACGTTACATCTTCGAGAGAATTTAGATACAAATAAATATAAGATAGACGGATTCGGGTTCGAGTCGGGTTTTCGGGTTCGGGTTTGGGGCAGATGTCACAGTCTCCCCTCCTTATAGAAATTTCGTCCCGAAATTTACTCAAACCGAAGTAGAAGAGGATGAAGCAAAAGGTGCGGATACTTAACCTTCATTTGGTGTTAAATTCGTGTTCACATTTTGAGTTTCAACGATCATTAATGATTGGTATCTGATTACGTTTGAGTTGTTTGACTTCACGGTCAATAATTTCCAATGGCCGTTCAATAAATTGCATCGATTCATTATCGATATGCACAACGAGAGTTTTATCGGATTAGTACTTTTTCGGATTAGAAACATGAAACACGAGATGAACACTGCCCACTTTCGTAGGGAGCTTCAGCTCGCAAGAAACTCTTGAGAATTCGATCAATGGAAAGATTTTGATTGAGACACGATTTTGAAATAACGAGATTAAGAAGTTTTAATTCGCTTTGTCTTATTGAGGATTGTTTATTTAACTCTTTTCACTTATAAGAGTTCGGTTGGACTATTTGTGCGTAGATTCGAATAAATCTTATCTGCTACCCAATATAGCAATAGAATAGGATACCAACTTGCAAATTAACTATTTTAAATATATGGATTTAGAATTATTTAAAATATCATCGAGAATAGTCGTGATTAATAGAATGTTGGAAACGAATTAAGTAATCTTACACATAACTGAGTGGCTTATATGCAATTAGTAAAATGAGTAAACAAGTCCAGTGAAAATAATATGGCTCAGCTACACAAGACAAAACTTACTATGGTTCCCATGCACCAACTTTCATAATTCCGTGTGCACCCGTAATTACTTCAGTTTTTGCATGGACTCCACAGTTCCTTCGATCACGTGCGAGTCAGAAGTACACAACAATTTTAGGTTAAAATGGCGATACATATAGGTATTGATATCATACTGGATAGAAATAGTACTTTGGAAAATCATATTAAGATGATAAGTAGATTGATGATTCAGAAGAGACTAACGTCCCTCAGGTAGACTTTGCTTATACGAATAACTTTGTTCAACGATATAGATAGTCAAATTTGAGTACTAGGATAGTAACACTTAAGTTTGTGAAAATCGGCTCTATGTGTGTAAGACGTAATTATCTAGGTTGATATTGACCAGTTCATAAGAATTAGTTGATGGCATACATGTAATAATATAGTTTATTGGGATCTTTAGAAAAATTAGATTCATGAAAATTTGATAATGTGGATAATCCGACTTATAGTCCGAAAGAATATATCACTTAGTTCCTATTAGATTCGATTTTTAAGATGTTTGTGTTTATATGACCAACAGCTTTTAGGTATACCATATGTAGGGGTAAATAAGTTTATAAATGAAAAACATTGGGTTTGGATTAGTTCATGAAGACTAGTTGCGTAGAATTTCGTTGGTGTCATATGTATAGATGAAAACATTTAGTTGAATGAGTTCGAGAATAGTTGTGTAGTGAGTTCTCGTTAGGTTCGGATAACGGATTCATGGATAGCATCGTCTAGTTGATCAATGAGTACTTGTTTTGATGGTTAGTTCATAATTTGATAGTAGATTTATAGTTGTAATGATGGATTAGAAATTAGATTAGAATCTTATAGTTAGATGAGTAGTTTTTAAAACTATTGTGAGTATAGAAGTCAAGTTGAAATATTTGGAGGGTAGACGTTCGATCCAAATACATTAGCTTATAAGAATAGCAAAATCCGTTAACTTTTATTTAGTTGTGGAATTTAGCCTTGACTATAATTTAGAAATCATCATGAACCTTTGATTAGAGGGTCGATAACTGATTTAGGATTAGAAGTACGACTTAGATTCGGTAATCGATATATGCATTATATGCATGATATGAAGTTTTGAACAATTCGATTTAGATATGTCTTAGTTTCGATTTGAAATTAATGTTTGGTTTACAACGGTGTAATTGTGTTATATGGGTAAACCGGCGAATATATCGCATAAGTATTGTTGTAGCTTGAAACAAAAGAAATGTTGAAACGTAGAATCACACGGGTTTTTAGTAAATCCCTGGCCGATAGAAACATCCAACGTAATAATAACACCTCGTTCCGTTTAGAATATCATAGAATCTTTTGAAACATCCCATAGAAAATCACGTAGAAACTTTAGAAACTTTAGAAACTTTAGAAATTTCGATTAAATGAAATAGTGATAGTACTTAGAACATCATAGAATCCTTTGAACATTTCATAGAAAATCACTTAGAAACTTTAGAATCATTAGTAAATGAAATTGGAATATTATTTGAATCACTATAAAAATTCATAGAAATAATTATAAATCGTAGGAATGAAAAATCATAGAATCATTAAGAAAATGAAATTTCAATGGCTTAGGAGTGTGTCTTGGTTTTGGACACTAATGACTTATCAAAGTGTTAAGTTCGTTTTCAACGTATTCGAGAATGCGTGCTTTAGCCTATAGGTTCACACTCATCTCGTACATCCCCAGGTAAGCATACAGGTCTCTTAAAGAGATTTATACGAAATGCTTGCCTTAGACAGGATGTCCGTGATACAGGTGTTCCCCCTTCCGGATTGCACACGTTCTCACGTTTTCAAACTTACTTAAGACGATGACGAGATTCCACAAAGAGAAGATCCTAATCTTACAGACGAGTCTCTTGTAGCTCCTTCGCGAAATCGGTTAAGAATTGAGATAAAGAAAAAGACATAGAACGGTTCATAGAATAAATAAATAAATGAATAAATAAATTCTGAAGAGTTCTCTAAGCACATCAATTTGCACTAAGGACCCTTAGGTTATAGTCTAGGTCGGTGTGTTTCTAATACCCTATCCTAGTTCTCTATAACCATGTCTCTGATACCAACTGTGACACCCCGCCCGGCGGCGGAAACACCGGGCTGTCATTGGAATTGGATATCCGTAGTAAACAAAGCACATGGTATTACTTTTATTAAAGTCTAATAGTTATTGTCATAAATTTGGCAAAACCCAAGTCTTAAATGCGAAACGACAAATTCATAATAGCAGTAAATGAAATAGTCATGTTTAGTATTATTTCTAGGTCCAAGTCCCTATGTCTTGAATAGCAAAGAAACAAGCCAAAATCACGCGCCACCTGAAATACGCGAAAATAAAGTTAGCTACACAAGCTAGTGAGTAAAACCCAATTGAATAGTAATAGTATTGAAATCCGAGATCAACAAGATATGCTGCGCAATCCCATATGTATAGTAATTTCGTAATATTACTCGACCAGGACCCCTAGAATAGAATAGCACACCAACCACAATAGAAACCATAGTATCTCGTCTAGCCATTTGTCATGAGAACCACTCATGTAATAAATAATGATGACTTTTAATAACCGTCGTTTACCGTCTCGATATATAAGTCATCATTTAGCAATTTAGGGACATGGCATAGTATAGCATCATAGCATAGCAACATAGTATAGCAACATAGTATAGCAACATAGCATCTCGACATAGTAAACATGGAATTAGAAAGGCCGGGTTTAAATCACCTATCGATGTTGTACAAGCAGGTGGGTTTGTCAAACCATTAGCGCTAACATTGTACCGGTGGGATTACAAAGCAATAAAACTACTTTTAACTAACACATAAGATTGCATCAAGCCGCGAACTAGATTAACATATTTGTATGATCTCTTTTAGAAAACGAATAGAAAACGCAATATAGTAAAAGACATATTTCAGCCCCAAAATAGTAAAATGGAAAAAGGGGAGTGAGTTTACTCACCTGAATAATATAGGTACTAGCAAACGCAAGAAAGTAACTAAATAGAATCGAGGATCGCCCAGATATTAGAATCACCTAATTAACCGGGAAAACCTAATTTAGAAACGAGACAAATAATATAGTAACTAGAATCAAGACTTAGAAATTCTAGGGTTTTGGATTTGGGGTTTTAGGGTTTTAAATTATAAATTGAAAATTAGGGTTTCAAAATATAATTTGGGAATTTAGGGTTTTAAATCCAATATAGGGTTTCAAAATCCAATTTGGGAATTTAGGGTTTTAAATCCAATTTAGGGTTTCAAAATCCAATTTGGGGATTTAGGTACGAGATATAAATATATATTTCTATAATAATCCCTTTTCTAGTTTTTATGGTTGAAATAGTATTTGTTCATAAGTTTGAGATATATATATATATCTTTTAAGTGAAGGGGTTTAAAAGGTAAAAATAAACAAAAGGGGTCAGTGGGACTCGAACCCACGACCACACGCGCCACAACCAATGCCCTATCCGCTGGACCAGGCGCGCTTTTGTTAATCAACTTGATTCTTTAATTGTTTTAACATTTTATAACCATCACCACCCATTTCACATTCAAACCCTAGATTCAAGATCCAACCAATTCGTTTAATCTAGTGAATCAAATCCAAAATAGGTAGAGGGCTTTTAATCTACACAAACACACGATCATTTTGATATATGATACTTACTTGATTGGTGACAAATAGAATCGATTAAGACGATGAACAATGTCAACGGGTTGAAGGATCAACACTGAGATTTTGATGAATTTGCTTGCAATTAGAATTACAGAGAGTGACGAAAAGAGTGCAGAGGAGTGAATTGGCAGATTCGTTTGTGTTAATTGCATTGAACAATCAGTCGAACGACTTAGAACTTGATTACGACTTAAGAGAATTGATTTGATGATTAATTGGGTGTTTTAATTGGTATTAAACTACATAGGCAGCTTCAAATCAACGAAACGATTATTCTACTCAATTCAATTTACCGTTTTAACGCGTTTGAGTCGATTAGTGTTTAATGGGTTTAATGCTCGGTTTTAAAACAAGAAATTACGCGACAATTTGATGTTTATATGGCGATTAATAGTTCGAAACCTACTTAAAACATCGCTGGGAAGATTTTGTAAAGGCTGGATTTGATTAGAAACAGTTTAAACTTGTAAAATGACCTCGCCGGAATTTGTTTGGCTTTGGCCGGAATTTACGCCGGCGAGATAGGCCGGAAATACGGGAGACGAGGGCTGGGGGTTTGGGAAATAATCAATTTACAGTTTTGGCCCTTAGAGATTGTAATGTTATACATTGAATTATTATAACTCTAATACAAGTTTCATAATTGACAAAAATGGCCCAAAGTTAAAAGGTATTCATTTAAAAATACAATTTAACCACGTTAGCATGTAACGTTTATAAAGTTGACGTTTGTTATATGTTGTTTTTGACGCCGAATGGTTAGTTTTAAACGTAGTAGTAATAGTTTCGCTATTGTTCATAAAAGTTCATTTTTGAAAATACAATATATATATATATATATATATATACTTTTGGAATTAATCATTATAAATAGTAATTAAATAGATATACTTTAGATATTAACCCGGAGTAAATTCGATTGGTTTATTAAAGACGGGTATAACATAGATCCGACATATTTATTCATATTGATAACGAAACGTTACATCTTCGAGAGAATTTAGATACAAATAAATATAAGATAGACGGATTCGGGTTCGAGTCGGGTTTTCGGGTTCGGGTTTGGGGCAGATGTCACAGTTAGGTTTTTGGTTTAGAGGCTTGTACGTGATTTGTTGATATATACGTTTTATAGAACGTGTGGCTATATATCTAAATAGTCGAATAGTTTGTTACGTTGAATAAAGAAATTTGATAACAATAATCTCACGTTTGAAATTCAACTAACACCTCATGTAACTAGATAGTAATTGACTTATTGTTAAATGCTTTATTTAGTTTATGTATCACAAATTAAACTTAAAAATAAACAATTATATTCATGTTAACTATTTATATTATTACAATTTTAAAATGTCAAAATTTACAGTATTACAGTAATAACCAATCAATCTGAAACGAAACAGTCAAAAGGCAAAAGTGTCTTAAAATCGAATGATAACACCAAAGTTCAAAGTGTTAAAACTGACAAAGTTAAACCTATCAAGAAAGTGTCAAAAGGTAAGAAAATCAAGTTTGTGTCTGCAGGAACGTTTGATTTGAACGGATCTTATGGTACACCAATCAATTCTCCAATCAAATCTAACTCTGGTCTGAAAACAGGTTCAGGTCCTAAGTCTTCCGCTGTCAATGATAAGAGAATTGAAACTAAAAAGGTAACCAAACAGAACAGTTTAAAATCGAACCAAAGTCCCATGCAATCAAAATCACAAACAAAGTCTCCACAAAAAGCGTTAATCTAAAACCGAACAACCATGATAATGAATCACGATTTGGTTCAACATCAAAAGTTAACAATCGGCTCTTTAGGATTAGCAAGAAACATTGTGAAATTTGTGATAGATATAATCATGCAACTGCTGAATGTTTCTTTAACAGGTACTGCAATTTCTGTAACAAAAGAAACCATTCTTCAGAAGAATGTTTTTATAACAAATTTTGTGAAATTTGTGAGAGGAGAAACCATGACACAAAGGATTGTTTCTTTCGATCAAACTCAACAAGAGAAATGACTCCGTTTTCAAACTTTCAAAGAAATCAATCATTTGGTTTTCAAAATATGAATCAAAGTCATTCTCCGGTTTTGAGAAATTTCAATCGAAACAATTCTGTTTCTAACTTTTCATCAAGAAATGTGCAGGATAACAGTTTTAAACCAAAAGCCTTGATGGTAAGAAACCAAAAGTTTGAAAATAACCTTGATCCTAAGTTAGAGGATAGGTTTAGTGCTTTGAGAAGAAAGCAGTCAATGAACGCCAATGGGCAAAACAACAGTTATCAGCATCAAAATCTCTTAAATGAAACAAATTTTCAAAACGTTCAATATCAACAAGTTACTATTGCAGATAGATTCGGAAAACCCAAGACCGTGTGGGCCTGGGTTGACCAAACTAACTAGTTAATTGTTGAAATGCAGGTACGCCCAAGAAGACCTATCAACTCATGGTTCGTTGATAGTGGGTGTAGCCGGCACATGACAGGCAACCATGCCTTGCTTCAGGATTTCAAGCTGAAAAATGGTTCACACGTTGCATTTGGAGGTGATGCGGGTGGTAAGATAACATGAGAAGGAACCGTATCGAATGGGGTCATTAGTTTTGATAAAGTCAACTACTGTGCACAGTTGAACTTTAACTTACTAAGTGTATCTCAAATTTGTGATAAATCTTATTCAACTTTATTTGATGATTCTTTCTGTTATATTCTCAAACCAGGTTTCAAGATTGACAATGAGTGGGTAGTGGTTAAAGCTCCAAGAGATCGTGATGTATACAAGCTTGATATGTCGCAGATTGATGCTGAAACCGAAACTACTTGTCTCATTGCACATGCTTCAAATGATGAGAGTCAGCTTTGGCATAGACGGCTGGGCCATTCAAACTTCAGAAACATGAATCGTTTGGTAACTGGAAATCACGCTGTGGGAATCCCCTCAAAGAAGTTTTCTACAACTGATCTCTGTCCTGCATGTTTGAAAGGAAAACAGCATCGCATGTCTTTTAAGTCCAAGCCAGAAAACTCCATTTCAAAACCCTTGCAGATGCTACATATGGATCTTTTCGGACCAACAAATGTGCAAAGCATCGGAAAGAAGTCTTATTGTTTTGTCATCATTGACGATTTCACTAGATTTTCTTGGGTTTATTTCTTGCATGTTAAATCTGAAACTGCTGAGTTGTTAAAAGAATTTATTATCAAAGTTGAAAATCAGTTGGATTGTAAAGTGAAAATATTACGAAGTGATAATGGTACAGAATTTAAGAATGCTAATGTTGATTTGTTTTGTGCAGAAAAAGGAATTGCTAGAGAATTCAGTGCTCCGAGAACGCCTCAACAGAATGGGGTTGCGGAACGGAAAAACCGGACACTGATTGAAGCAGCAAGATCCATGCTCGCAGATGCCAAAATTCCTATCACATTCTGGGATGAAGCTATTGCTACTGCGTGTTTTGTACAAAACAGGACATTATTGGTTCAGGATAAACAGAAAACATCTTATGAGTTGTTATTTGGAAGAAAACCGAATATTTCATATTTGAAAGCATTTGGTTGTCCTGTATCGATTCTAAATCTAAATGATCATCTCGGGAAATTTGAGTCAAAATCTGACGATGGATTTTTCCTTGGTTATTCGTCTGTTTCTAAAGCTTATCGGGTTTTTAATAGCAAAACAAATACTGTTATTGAAACTATTAACGTCAAGTTTTTAGAAAATTCGTTTCCGTCAGTGGCGCATGGTCTCGAATGGTTATTTGATTTAGATTCGTTATCAAAATCTTTCAATTCTAACTTATTTGATTTTTCAGGAAAAGCAAGGAAAGAATCAGGTGACTTGGGATGCTTTAGTGACGATTCTGATAATGACGAGGATGGAAATCTCAACTCTGAATATCCGTTCATGTCATTTCACAATCCTGATCATGTCAAACCTAGTCAAGCTCCGGGTCCTTCTGGTTCTGAAGAAGATCAAGAATCAAACAATCTTGAAGATGATGTGAATCCGCAAAGTTCTCCTAATGATGGTGGATCCGTTCAAAATCAACCATCATCAGATCCGAATGCTGAAGTTATTCCAGAATCATTTGATTACTTCATCAATTCACCGGATCAAGTCCCGAATTTCACTCCGCATACTTCGTCTATTCTACAAGATCTACCAAATCTAAATCAATCTAATCTGGAGACTCAAGTGCAAGGAGATGACATACCAATTCATCGAATTCACAAGAAACATCCTGTCTCTCAGATTATCGGGCCGTTGAATCAGAGAACTACAAGAAGTCAAACTGAGCAAGCAAATGTTTGTCTTTATTCATGTTTTCTTTCTCAAGTGGTGCCGTAGAACATTTCAGAAGCGTTACAAGATAATAGTTGGATTGAAGCCATGCAAGAGGAGTTACTTCAATTTCGCAAACAAGAGGTTTGGAAATTAGTGGACTTACCTGAAGGAGAGAATGCGATTGGTACAAGATGGTTGTACAAAAACTAGCCAGACGAACGTGGCATTGTTGTGAGAAACAAAGCAAGACTCATTGCACAGGGATATACTCAAGAAGAAGGCATTGATTATGAAGAAGTGCTCGCTCCGGTCGCAAGACTTGAAGCCATACGCGTTTTTCTTGCATATGCTTCCTTCATGAAATTTAAAGTATTCCAAATGGACGTTAAAGGCGCTTTTCTGTATGGACCTATTATAGATGACGTGTATGTCAGACAACCTCCGGGTTTTGAAGATCCTGACTATCCTCATCGTGTATACAAGTTGAGTAAAGCTCTATATGGTCTACACTAAGCTCCAAGAATCTGGTATGAGACATTATCTAAGCATTTACTAGAACATGGATTCACAAGAGGACAGATTGATCCAACTTTGTTTATGAAGAGGGAGAATGAAGAACTCTTATGTGTTCAAGTTTATGTGGACGATATTATCTTCGGATCGACCAGTGCGTCAATGTGCAAAGATTTTGAGGAAATCATGAAGTGCAGATTCCAGATGAGTTCTATGGGGGAGATTAACTTCTTTCTCGGATTACAGGTGAAACAATCAGCTAACGGAATTTTCATCAATCAATCAAAATTTGTTGAGAAGTTGTTGAAAAAGTTCAAGATGCAAGATTGTCAGACTATTCGAACTCCATCTGATGTGAACTGCAAGATACAGCCGGATTCGAAAGGCAAATCCGTGGATCAAACACTATACAGATCAATGATCGGTTCACTGATGTATCTTACTGCATCAAGGCCAGACATCATGTATGCTGTATGTGTGTGCGCAAGATATTAGTCTGATCCAAAAGAGTCGCACCTGATTGCTGTGAAACGTATTTTCAGATATCTCAAAGGGAAACCGAATCTTGGGTTATGGTATCCTTATGAAGGAAATTTTGAATTATATAGTTATTCTGACAGTGATTTTGGTGGGTGTGCTCTTGACAGGAAATCGACTACTGGTGGATGTCAATTTCTGGGTCCTAGACTTGTCTCTTGGCAATGCAAGAAGCAGACCAACGTTTCTGTATCCACAGCTGAAGCAGAGTATATCGCTGCATCTGCAGGATGTTCTCAAGTTTTGTGGTTACAAAACCAATTGCTTGACTACGGGTTTAACTTTCTAAAAACTCCTATTTACATAGACAATACTGCTGCTATGTTTATTACTGCTAATCCTGTTCAACACTCAAAAACCAAACATATCGAAATTCGATATCACTTTTTAAGAGACAACTCTGAAAAAGGCTTAATAATTTTGATTAAAGTTCATACCGACAAACAACTGGCAGATCTTTTCACAAAATCTTTTTTGTCAGGCCGGTTTGAATTCTTAATTCAATCTATAGGATTAATCAATCATGATTGATTCTATTTTTTCGAAAACAAAACAAAAATCAGAAAATATAAAAGCCAAAAATATAATAAGTTGATGTCAAGTATTGATTCCGCTGTCTTTTATTTTATGTTTTGCATTGTGTATGTGCATGAAAAAGAAAAGCAAAAACAAAATATAAAGGCAAAAAGAAAAGAAAATATCATGTCATAAGAATCTATATTGCAAAAAGTGTGAAATGATAGTTACACTAGACATTATTTGCTACATCATTTTTAATAAAGACTGATGAATGTTAATTGATGTGCTAGACAGCTCAGGCAATTAGACTGAAAAAGTAAGTTGATTGTTGACAAACATAAACTTAATGATCTTTGTGTTAAGTTCCATTGTTATACATGTCTAGATATATATCTTTTGAAACATTGCTTGTGATGATAGTTGTGCATGATCGGGTAACGATGTAGTCTATTCAGTGTGATGAACCGCATCGTGAGCTTCTTTGTTGTGGTATCCACAGACCTGAAGTCTCACACGAAGTCTCTTTTGAGCTTCAAGGTGCAGCAAAAGATTCCCAAAGTTGGAACGAAAAGAGTCCCAAATGTGGACCATCACCAAACAAAAATTCCAAAAAGGAATTCAGAAGATTCCCAAGGGGAACGACAGGAAAGAAATATTCCCAAAGATGGAATTAAAAAGAAGTCCCAAAGTGGACCAAATCCGAATAGAACCCAGATTCCACACTGTGTTTGACTGTAAGTGACCAGGTTTTGTGCAATATGCATTCAAGTAGTGATTAATAAGGAAATATGTTGACATATGTATACATGTGGGTCACATAAGTCATTCTAATCGAACCTTAAATATCATCATGATACTGAAAAAGTAAGTGTGTCAACTCGAGCTAATTGGTATGTTTTCATATCATCACTCAATCAAGCATAAGTCAAATGTCTATTCAAAACTTGCAAAACATGTTCAGATAATGTGTGGTATGATCTCACTGCGATATTTTGATTCATTGCATTGCATATGTCTTTATTTTAATGTGTGTGCTTTGTGTGTGCAGGCATATGGAATCATTATTGACACATCGACATCCTTGTTAAACTTAAAAATTTCAAGAAATTTCAAGTTTAGGGGGAGAATAATTTGAAGAAAAATATCTACAAAAATCCAAAAATAGTTTTGAATAAGTGTTTTGAATGAACAAGATTATGTGGTATGAAAAGCAAAAGTATTGGATATGTTAAAAACAAACCCAAGGTCTTGCAATGTGATTTTCAGAAATTGCTTCGGGATATAGAAAATTTGGTTGTGCAAAAACATTTTTTGAAAAAGAAAAAGAAAAATGAATTTAATTGAAATTAATGTTATTGACTTGTTTAATGTTGTTGATAATTAATGTGACAAATTCTTTTTAAGGATATCTTGTCTAATTAATATGTCGAGAATGTTTGCAGGTGCAATAAATGCCGTTGAAAAAGTCAACAGACGAGAAAAGTGAAGAAAAATCTCAAAGTGTTATAGCCGGGCAAAGATATCAGACACAACTGTTCTGCCGGGTAATGAACATACTGTTCAGCCGGGTAATGTTGTGATTTTGATACAAGCCGGGTGATTGAGAAAAAGGTGAAGATATTATGACTACTGTACAGCCGGGCAATGATCATGTCAAATACAGCCGGGTGAAGGTCATAGATATCTGCCGGGTGACAAGTGTTTACTATACAGCCGGGTAAAAGAGAAATCTTCTTGCCGTGTAAGTGTATAACACTGTGTTGCCGGGTAATGAAGAAAAGCATGCCGGGTGATATAGAAGACAACTATGTTGCCGTGTGAACAACTATGTTGCCGTGTGAAGAACTATGTTGTCGTGTGAAGAAGAAAGCATGCCGGGTGAAAGGAAAGCAACTGTTTTGACGGGTGATGAAGAAAGGTTGCCGGGTGATGTTTTGATGGCTACTATTCTGCCGGGTGATGAATAAAACCCATCAGGTGTAGTTGTTCCTAATCTTTACCCGTCACTACAGTGACTTACCCGTCTCTACAGTGTTTGACCCGCCAAATGTGTTTCACATGTTGTGACTTGTCCCAACAGTACATGACCCGTCACAACAGTGCATGACACGGATCAACAGTGCTTGACCCGGCAAGGCTTATTGGGCTTTTGTGCTTGCCCGTCCCATTTTGTTGACTCGGCACTTCAAGTTTGACCTAATTTTTAACGATATAAAAACCCGCCTCTTCACAAACACTTATCATTTTTCACATTCACTTTCAAGCAAATCCCCTGTACTTAAATCGTTTTGATTATCATATTCAGTTATTGTTCTGTAACAAGTGTAATCGACTGAATAAGGTATTGATTATATGTTTTGTGCTTGATAAACCTGCAAATCGACCGATAAAATGAAAAACGATGATGAACAGTGTTTTTGATCATTGAATCGACACTTTGATTGTGTGTGTTAAAACCAAAATCGAATGTTGTTTTAAGCATAAAATCTGTCGATCATCAACAATCAATCACTCATTTGCACCAAAACACCTTAAAACCAACTGAATCAATCAAAATTGTCATAACTGTTAAAACCGCCATTGATGACCTGTTTGATATTCTTAAGTGTTAACTTCAAACTGACAAAATCTGTGTTGAACATTAACAAATCATTATTAAAACTAAGATTAACATGTTAAACAACTTCATCATACAAATGTCAAAATTATGCCTTAAGTGATTAACTGTTAAAAATGAAACATGCTGTATAATCATTAAAATTCAAAGTTGTTTGATTAAAATGATGAAAATCAGGTTATTAGAACAATTTAGGATTTAAAATGATTATGTGAATGTGTTGCTTTCTAACTTCTGTTCAAACACTTATGAAAAATTTTGATATGTATTAATGAAGAATCTAACACATTTGTCTTGTTTGTGTATGTGTTTGTTTTTGTTTTAACAGATGGAGAATCTCAAGTTTGAACCTAAGCACAATCTTGTGGCATGTTTAGATGAATCTATCCCTGAAACTGATGGTTACAGAGATATGATCAAGTTTATAAAGAGGACAAAATATGTATATGCTATGTGTGCCAAACCGGTCATATATGCAAGGCTGATTAAGAGTTTTTGGAGAACAGCAGAAGTAATCAGAGATGATAACGGTGTTGCTGTTGTTAGAGGAAATATTGCTAGTGATATGGTATTGACAGTTTCTGAAGAAGCAATCAGAAATGCCTTAAGGATTGATGAAGATGAAGTGGGAATGAATGATGAATTGACTATGGCTGAGTGTCAATCGTGTTTTGTTAATATGGGTCATCCACCTGTATTTCCAAAGTCACAATTCTATCGGGCAAAGTTGGGAAAGAAGTTTAAGTTGTTATGTTATGTTGTCCAACAGTGTATGTCAAGGAGGAGTGCAGGCTTTGACAATTTCCCATCTGACATAGCATCCCCGATTGTTGCCATAGCTGAGAATAAACCATTCAATATGTCAAGATGGATCATGAATGGATTTGTATTTAATTTGGTAAAGGGCAAGAGGTTTAAGTTTCTCATGTACCCGAGATTCTTACAACTGATGATCAATATTGCCTATCCTATCATCAGAACTGAAGGTTATACTGGAGGTATATTATATACTGAGGACATGAACGATCTATCTTATAGAAAGATGAGTATCGGGAATGTGCCTAATGTGGATCTATTTGCCTATATGAGAGATATAGCAAATAATGAAGAGGATGTTGAGATTCTTTACCATCACATATCACATGGAGAGATAGTTAATCCTCAGGACCTGGTGGATGAGGTGCCTGATAACTTGTTAGATGATGATGAGTACTTTGCTCGTCATCCAGAAGATGAAAATGAGTCTGAGAATGAAGAAGAAGGTGATAGTGATGATGGTAATGATGGTGATAATGATGAAGATAATGAAGATAGTGATAGTGAAGGTGGTAATGATGATGATGGTGATAATGCTGAATCTGAGTCAGAGGCAGAAAACATTGAGGCAGCTGAACCAATGAACTTAGAGACTGAAAATGTAGAAGTTATTGAGCCTGTTGTGATAGAAGAACCTGTTGAGGTTGCTTCTGTTGAAGAAGAAGTAGTTTCTGAAGTTCCAAAGGATATTACTGTTCAGTATGTTAGAAGAGAAAGATCGAAACCAGTAATAGAGCCTGTGATTGTAGAGGAACCGAATGTGATAGAGCCTGAAGAGATAAATGTAGTTCAGATAGCTCAGGAGGTAATGGCCGAAGCTGAAACTATTGCACAGATAGTTGAATAAGTTGATGCTGGTGTTACTGATCCTATCCCTGTTGATATACCCACCACATCATCCCAAGTTGTAGAAAACATTGAACAAAGTTTGGAGTCTTCACCAAATGTTGTGTCAAGTGTTGAAGAAAATGAGAATGAGAAAAGGATTGCTGAGTTAGAGGAGATGGTACAAAAGTTGATAGAGGCAAATGAATTGTTGAAGTCTTCGAATGAAAGAAAGAAGAAAAGGTTTGAAGAATTTTGGGATATTCACAATCAAAATTTGAAAACTTTCAAAGAGTTGGAGGCAGATCACCTTAAACTGAAGATTGAACATGATGAGCTGAAGGATAAATATGATAGATTGAAGGAGGAGCATGAGAATCTGAAGTATGATTACAAGGAGCTGAAAGCTGAATGTAATACATTGGAGGATGAAAAAGAGATGTTAGAAAAATGGCTGGAAGAACCTAAACCGAAGAAATCTGGTTCAACATCTGATAAAGATTTTTCAGATGAAGTAGTTGAAATGACTGAAGCTCAAGTACCAAAAGTTTATCTGACTAGAGCACGAGGCACTACAAATGTTGGCATAAGGGTGGAATCTCCAATCATCATTCTCGATGAAGCTGTTGCTGAAACTGTCATCTCTGACAAAGCTGAGGGAAAAAGGAAATTAGATGCAGTTCCAGAAATAATGGGTGATGAAGGTAGTTCGAAAAAGGCAAGGATTGATGAGACAGTGCAGATTGAGCCGATTCAATCTGTAGCTATTGTTGGAACTGAGGCAGATGAATTGGAAAAGGCAGAAGAGATTGTGACTAGTGCTGAAATTGATAAATCAGTTCAGATTGAGCCGATTCAATCTGAAGCTGAAATTGTTGAAAAAGTGCCTGAAGTTGTTGAAGGAATGGAGAATGTGCCTGAAAATGTAACTGAAGAAGCAAGTCAGTTTGAGCCGGTTCAAACTGACAATGCACCTATGATTGAAGCATTAGATGATTTGGATGATATAGATTTCACTGAGTCTGAGCCAGAAGCTGAACCAGAAACAAATGTTGATCAAGAGATTCCAGATGATTTAGATCAAAGATTTGCTTACCTTGAAAAGATGAAGTATAATGCTGTGTTTTTGAATGGGTTGACTGTAAGTCAAATCAATGAAGAATATGAAAAGTGTCTAATTGCTCAAGACAAAGCTGCTGCTGATGAAAAAGAGTTTGAACTAGGTGAGTGGACACCACTGCAAGAAAGTTTGAACATCGAAGATTTGCCTCCGACTGAGCTTTATCATCAGAATCCTGAAGAAATGTCCAGTAGAGAGATGCGTGATTGGTTGAGCTCAAGGAACTATCCGTACAAGACTCTGAAGAGATTGAAATCTGAGTCGCTGAGGAAAATTGTGGTTAGTTTTATGAAGACGGAGAAAATGTACAACCGTATGTTTTATTTGGATTACAACAACCCACAATATTTCGAGCTGACAAAGAGATACAAAATTCTTGGACCAAAAGAATTACCGGTGATGGCTTTACCTGAAAATGCACACACGAAAAGGCACGAGTTGATGGATATGTTTCCCAGTGAAGTTAAGTCTTATAACATACCGATGGAGGTTCGTGAATCATGGCATAAATCAGCCACAGCAGGTGACGTTGTGAGGTCACTGCTGAGCAAGGGTCAGTCAATTGCTGAACTGCTTGATTCAATGATTGTGCCAGAAAAGAACAAGAAGGTAAAGATTATTGCATGGAAATACGATGAAGTGTTTGATGCTTTTATGATAAAAAGAGTTAATGGTTTATGTGACGTATACCATTATTACTCTAGCATTTTCAAATTGGAAGTTCAGGATTTGAAAGAGCTGCACAAACTCAGGCTGATAAATCACACGCATGCTGAGCGTGGTGATAAATGTGCAATGCTACTTGATGCCGGGATAGCCAGACCACCGAAGTATCTTGATTTCAAAGGACAACAAGAAGATACTGCCTATGTACAAGCGAAGAAAGAAAGAAAGAAAAAGAGGTTGGTTGTCAGTGAGGACATGTATTTGGAGGAATTTTCAGATGAGTATTTTGATAAAGTAACCAATCCTGGACTGAAAGTGATAGATGGATCTCAAATGACAAAGCCAATACTTAGAGTTTTCTACAATCAAGAAACTTTTGAGTTGAAGCTTGTTCGAAATTTGGAAGATTGGGATAAAGATATGATTACTTTGTTTAGTACCTTTGAGTTGAAGCTGCTACATCCATCCTACATAGATTATTTGAGAAGTTGCAGAATGGAGAAATGTAAAGATAAACTAGCTGAAGCTGATAGAAAATTGTTCGTGGTGATGATAGAGGTGATAGCTGCTGCTTCAGAAAAGATTCGAGTGAGGAAGGCACTGCTAAATTCTAATCTCGTGAGGGTTGACATACCAGAGATAGAATTTATGAGGATTAGTGCAAAGGGTACTTTGGAGGTGCAAGTCAAAGGACAGGAGATGCCGTTTGAATTTTATGCTAACATTGACTTTGCAGGTTTAAATCTGGATTCACTAAGACGCATGAATGCCTGCCCAATTCTGACAAACGAATCCAAACCACGACAAGCCAAGATTGCAGAGAAGTTCAAGTCTTGCATAGAAGAAGCTCTGAAAGAACAAGAAGAATACAAGGGAAGAGAACTGCTGGATATCAAAGAAGAACCAGAAGATTGGTGAAAGAGATTGATGCTGAACAAGATGAAAAAGATATGAAGATTTTGCTGAAGATTCGAAGATAAATCTTAGGGGGAGTACTGTTAGGGCTATTTCCTAGATTAAGATTTACTTTGTATTTTGTTTATATGTTTGTGTATAGTTTAGGGTCTATTTTGTTATATTCCTTAAACTTGTAATTGTTGCTAAAAGCATGTAGTGAGAGAGTGTGAGGAGAGAGGCTAGATCACAATTTACGTAAGAGAGAGAACTTAGTGTGTGTGATTTACTTTTCTCCTGCACTTGTATTACAATACTGCTTTGATCATCAATATACAAAGAGAATTATTAGTATGAATTGTGTTTGTGATTGAACTGTGTTTGTGTACATGTTATTCTGATCATTGAGCGATATTCACGATCCAATTGAACCTATCACACATTGCACACATTCAATCTACTTTCATAATACTGCTGCATCCAATCAATCCATTTTTCCTGAATGATTATTTATTTGAATATGACATTTTCTCCCCCTAAAGTTTTAATTTTTTTAAGAGAAGAAAATTTGAACTTTACTCATGATCAAATATGAATCAATCATATGTATGAACAAGGTCAAATTTATTCTTTTTGATTTATTCTGGCAAGCAAGTACTTTTTATGAATAAATGTAGATAAGCAAAGATATCATATTACTTTCAAGAATCTTCACACAAAGAAAATTAAGATTTTGAATAGACATAGACAATTTTTCAATTTGCATGATGGGCATAAAGCTTATTTCACACTTACTCTTCAACACTTAGTGATACTTTTATCATGTTTTGGGTTTATTAAGTATGTCTAGCATGTGATCCACACTTAGCAACATCTTAGAAGGTCCACTAACTTCAAGAACATACAAGTAGGCACTTTAACAATCAGGTCACTTACAACATAATCCATGGAGCTTTGGGTTATAAATTATTGGTGGGTTCCCTTTGGGAATCTTCTTTACTTTCCAATTTTTGGAGTTGACACTGTTCCATTTTGGAATCTTTTGACACTGGTGTCGTTCCTTTTTTGAATCTTTTGTACATCTTGAGGTGTTCCAGGTCTGTAGATCACTACAACAAAGGAGACCTCGTGTGAGACTTCAGGTCTGTGGATACCACAATAAAGAAGCTCACAGATGTTTGCTCAACACGTATTATATTGCGTCATTACCTGATATGTGTAAGTAACACTATAAACAGCCTATCAGAAAAATGAAAACTTCACCAATGCTACTTAGATGGAACTTAACACAACTAGATATAAAGAACTTTTGTTTGTATCACTCACATGTTTACTTTTCAGATTCACAGTTTTCAGCTTACCCACACAAGCAATATGATCAGTCAGTCTTGATTGGTTTTTAAAGCTATGTAAAAGATTAAGAAAGTGATGTACTATAATTTCTCTTATATTGCTCAATCTAGCAATCATCTTTTATTATGAACTCCTCCCTTTATTTTATTTATTTTTTTATTTGTTTGTCAATGTTCAATGATCATGGTTCATAGTTGATCATACCAATGGCCTGAACCAAATGTTCAAATCTGCCTTGATCAAAGGCTTTAGTAAATAGGTCAGCCAATTGGTTTTCTATGCTAACTTATACCAACACAATCAATTCCTTTTCAGAATTATCACGAAGAAAGTGATATCTGATTTCAATATGTTTAGTTTTTGAGTGTTGTACTGGATTACTTGTTATGAATATGGCTGCAGTATTATCAATGTAGATTGGGATTTTAAGAAATTAAACCCATAGTCCAAAAGTTGGTTTTGACACCAAAGGACTTGTGAGCAACATGCAGAAGCAGCAGTATATTCAGCCTCCACAGTGGATACTGAAACATTTGTCTGTTTCTTGCATTGCCATGAGATTAATCTCGGACCCAAAAACTGACAACCCCCTAAAGTAGATTTTCTATTAAGGTTACAACCACCATAGTCACTGTCAGTATACGCATGCAGTTCAAAGTTTCCATCTTTAGGATACCACAACCCAAGGGCAGCTTTTACTTTAAGATATCTGAAGATGCGTTTGACAGCTTGTAGGTGTGATTCCTTGGGGTTAGCTTGATATCTTGCACATAAACACATAGCAAACATAATGTCAGGCCTACTAGTAGTCAAATACATCAGTGATCCAATCAATGATCTGTAATATGTTTGATCTACAAGCTTGCTACTCTCATCTGGCTCCAATTTGTGAGCTTTATCAAGTGGTGTTCTGATAGATTGAACATCTTCGAATGAAAATTTCTTGCGGATCTTCTTGATGTACTTTTCTTGGTTGATAAAGATTCCATCTTGAGCTTGAGTGACTTGAAATCCTAAGAAGAAGTTCATTTCACCCATAGAGCTCATCTGGAACTTTGACTGCATCCACGTAGATTTGGATCAAAAGTAGATCTTTATTCTTTTTCTTCAAGAAGAGTGTTTGATCAATCCTTCCTCTTTTGAATCCATTTTCCATCAAGTGAGAAGACAAAGTCTCATACCACTTGCTTTGTGCTTGATGCAAGCCATAGAGGGCTTTATCAAGCTTCATCACTCGATGAGGAAATTCTTTATCTTCAAAGCCTGGAGGTTGTTGAACATATACCTCTTCATTGATAACTCCATACAAAAATGCACATTTCACATCCATTTGATAAACAGTGAAATTCATATATGCAGAGTAAGCAAGAAACAACCGAATAGCTTCAAGGCGTGCTACAGGAGCAAAAACTTCTTCATAATCAATGCCTTCTTCCTGAGTATATCCTTGAGCTATAAGCCTTGCTTTGTTCCTTATGAATATGCCACGCTCATCTGATTTGTTTCTGTATAACCATCAAGTTCCTATGGCATAATGTCCTTCAGGGAGATCAACCAGTGTCCAAACATTTTGGATTTGAAATTGAAGCAGCTCTTCTTGCATTGCTTCAATCCAGCTTGAATCTTTGAGAGCTTCTGAAATGTTGTTTGGCACTGTTTGTGATAAGAAGCAGGAATAGAGACAAATGTTGGCATTTGTGCTTTTGCTTCTAGTCACTCTTTCATTCAGACTTCCAATTATGTTTGATTGTGAAAGGATTCTAAGAGTCCTTGATACATGAGTAGGATCAACAGCCACCTCATTTTGTAAATTGGTATAATTGAAGTCTTGAACAGTTGTGGTGTGGATGGAAGGATCAGATTCATGTGGTGCATTGTGAAAGTACACTCTTCAAAATTTGCATGAATGTCTGGATTTCCAAAATCAGGACACTTTGAGGGGAATGGAAGAAAAACTTCATTATCAGACTCTCCCCTTGAGTCATAACCTGCAGAAAAATCAATGTAATTAGAATTTAAGGAATTAGTCAGTGCATCTATATCGAATAACCAAGCAGGACCATTTATAGCTTTTGGAAATGAGTTTTCATGAAACTCAACATTCATTGATTCCTCAATAATGTTGTGTTTTGTCAAGTAAACTCGATAAGCAATGGATTGGGATGAATATCCAACAAAGAATCCATCACTTGATTTTTCATCAAACTTAGCTAAACCATATGAGGTATTCAATATAGACACAGGACAACCGAATGATCTTAAGAAACCGATTTGCGGTTTTCTTTTGAAAAGCAATTCAAAAGGTGTCTTATTATGAGGTTTGACAATTAGACTCCTGTTTTGAACAAAACATGCTATTGATACTTCCTCTGCCCAAAAGGTGATTGCTAGTTTAGAATCAGCAAGCATTGTTCGAGCAGCTTCGATTAAAGTCTGGTTCTTGCGTTCTACAACTCCATTTTGTTGTGGAGTTCTAGCTGCACTGAACTGTCTCTCTATCCCCTTAGCTGTACAGAAAGAGTCAAACACATCATTCTTAAATTCAGTTCCATTATCACTTCTCATTATCTTAACTTTGCAATCAAATTGATTTTCAATTTTTGTAATGAA
Source organism: Tagetes erecta (assembly GCA_030867185.1). Lineage (NCBI taxonomy): Eukaryota > Viridiplantae > Streptophyta > Magnoliopsida > Asterales > Asteraceae > Tagetes > Tagetes erecta. The sequence continues at coordinate 13,184,392 of CM061488.1, forward strand.
AGCTTTGAGAATTTCTGCGGTATTACGTTTTCTATACATAAAAAACACCCATGCGAATCTAGAAAAATCATCGATCACCACAAGACAATATTGCTTCTTTGTATGACTTAAAACATTTGTTGGTCCAAACAAGTCCATATGCAAAAGTTTTAATGGTGTATCATTTGAATTCACAATTTTTGTCTTGTGTGATGTGCAATGTTGTTTTCCTTTCAGACAAGCTGAACACTTTTCTATGACAGAGAATGTCTTTTGAGGTATGCCCACTACATGATCCTTTTTAACTAAATTGTTCATGTTATTGTAGTGAGTATGAGCAGACATCTGTGCCAAAGAACAGATTCATAAATGGATGCTTTTGAAAGCAAACATGTTTCTTGAACATCATCAGACATAGAATTCATGTCCATCATATAAATGTTGTTATGTCTGGGTGCTTTCATCTGTATCCAATCTTCGGGAATTTGAAATCCAGGCTTCAAGATGTAGCAGAACTTGTCATCAAACATCGTCTTGTAAGATTTGTCACATATTTGTGTAACACTCAGCAAGTTGAATTTGAGTTGTTCACAGTAGTTGACATGATCAAAGCTCAAAGATCCGTTGCTGACAGTTCCTTCACCTGTTATCCATCCTTCTCCATCACCAAAAGCTACATAAGAGCCTTTCTTTGTTTGATATTGATCTAACAACTCTTGGTTTCCAGTCATGTGCCTTGAGCAGCCACTATCCACAATCCATAAACTGTATTTAGCTTTTGGTGGATGTGCCTGCACATGAAGACAATTAGTTAGTACGATCAACCCAAACCGTTGTGGTTTTGGGTTTGCCATTTTCATCAATAACTGTTTGTTTAGCACATTGTAAACCAAAAGTAGTCAACATGTCTGATTTCAACTTAGCATATTGATTCATCAAAATCTCAAACCTATCGTTCAAATCACTTGGCAATTCATTTGAGTTGTTTTTATGAACAAAAGGTTTAGATAGTGGTTTAGCAGAATCATAAGTTGACTTCAGTTGATTTGAAACACGATGAGATTGACCAGATTTTGAATTTTCCGATTCATTAAGAAACTGTTTAATCAAATTCCTTTTAACACTATCCTTTGAATGAGGATGGGATGCAATCCTTGAAATGATTTGCATGTTAGATTTAGAAAAGTGTTTGTTGGAAAATTGATTTGAATCATTCAATCTCATGTTTCTGGGAGTCCAGGAATCATAAAAATCCTCATCATTGTCAAATGATGTTGATTTCATTAATTGCCCCTTCTTGTGAATCTTTGTTCTTTCCTTGTAATAACACTCATCTGTGTTATGATTTACCCTCCCACAGATTTCACACCATTTGTTAAAATAACAATCTTCAACAGAATGGTTGGTCATATCACAAATATGACAATATTTAGAAAAATAACAATCAATGGTGTTGTGATTAGTCATTTTGCAAAGATCACACCATAGTCTTGTTGACTTTTCATAAAAATCAGATTTGAAACTCTGTGATTGATTTGTTCTGTGAAAGTTTGGATTTTGTTTGGGTTTGTACACTTGTTTAGCTTTGTTGTGTACATTCAAAAAACCTTGACCAGCAGAATCAGCCTTGTTATCATCGGAAACTGCTGAAGAATTTAAGTTTGACTTAGTTTTCTTCTTTTGTTTCTTCTTGGTTTTCTTTTTAAGTTCAAGTTTAGCAGCGAAGTTTCAGGATCTTGACCTGTTTTCAGATCAGAATTTGTTTTGAACTTGTTTTCAGGTTTCTTTGATTCTTGTTGGTTTAGATATCTTTTGAAATGAGGATTATCAAACCCATACCCCTCACTCTTTTCACCTTTGTGGTCATTGTAAATCATTTGAATTTCACCTTTGTTTCTTAATTCAGATTTTTCTTTAACTTCTTCAACAAAATTTGATTGTTCATTTGGTGAATTTTCAGATTTTACAAAGCCATTGAAGTTCTTTGTTTTAAGGTACACCTTTTTAGGTTCATATGAAGTTATTTTCACAGGGTGACCTTCTTTGATCTTTTCTTGATCATTTTCAATGTAAACACTTTTGTTCAACTTTGAGCTTTCAGAATCATCAGAAGATTCTGAATTTTGATTCAATTTTAACTTTGCTTGAGCTTCACTGGAATAGTCATGTGGATTGAATTCAGATGGTAAAGTGTTTGTCATAGCAGTTGGCATCTTTTGATAGTTCACTAGAGGAGGTGTTGTTTGGTATGCCACCGTGAAAAACCCAATCCATTGCAGTTCTTTCCCTCTTTTTGACTTGCCATCCACCTTTCCATTTGTTCTTTTGTTCACATTAGTTGTTCATATTTCATTTTAAAGGTGGATGCTTCTAGTTGACTTTGAATATAAGAATGTTCAAGAGTTTTTAATGAGTTCTTTAAAATTTGCTCCTGTTTTTTTAGATTCTTTTAAGTCCTCTGTCAGTGAATTGATTTTCTTCTCAAATTCCTTTTGCTGTTCTTTAGTTTTATTGTGCCTGTACACTTCATCTTTCAATTTCTCATAAGTAGCAAAAGAATGAGATAGTGGTTTACTCATGCAAGCATGCCTTTGTGCATACCTTTTCCTTAACATCTTCAGGCATTGGAGTGTACTTACTTGCATCAAATTTGCTTGCATCAAATTTTCTTCCATCATAACCATCAGGTTCTCTCACTCTTTCTTCATCAGAATTCAGTGCCATCAAACCAAACTCCTTTTCAATCTCAGCTCCATAAGCACTCCAATCAATTTCTCCATCATAAGTCACACACATGGCTTTGGAGGATTCAGCATAATTATTTATTGAAGTAGATGCTTGTGTAGTAGAGTTCAAGGTGTTTTGTGTAATCTTTGCAGCAGGATTGTTGCATTCTCTAGAAAAGTGCCCATACAGATTACATTTAAAGCACCTGACTTTTGTCTTGTCTAATCCCATCTTCTTATTTAGACTTGGTTTGTTGAAGTTTATGTTTGCTTTCATCTGCTTCTGTGATCTATAGGCCAACATCACCATATTCCATTGGATGTCCATCTCTTCTACATCATATGGATGCATATCATTAAGATCTTGCACCATTAATTTCATGGGAGTCAGTTGACTTCCAAGATATGCCTGAAAACTTGCAGTGAATGCAGCATAGGCAGCTTTATGCTCCTCAGTCTTTAACACAATGTTGATCACATCTTGACCTTTGTCAACATTGACTGTCTTGACCTTTCCTTTAGCAAATTCAGCATTTTCCTCACAAAATTCATTCACACTACATGAATCAGCAACATTTGCAAAAAAAAAATAGTCTCCTTGAAAGTGTTCATCTAAAGAATTTACATTAGCAGATAGAAATGCTTGTTGACCAGGCTTCTCTCCTTTAAAAATGTACTGCTCCATCTCTTTCTTTGTTATAAAATTCCTGGACTGTGCATCCATAGCTAAGGATTCAATCTTTGTAACCATAAAGTCCAAATCTTGAACATCCAAGGACAAGGTTTGTTTAAGAGTGGTGACAGTATGCTTCCAACTCTCTGGCAAAGAATGCAACAGTCTCAGATTAATATCTTCTGTATCAGTAGGAATCTCCATTGCTTCCATCTCTGTTACAAGCTGCACAAACCTGTTTAAATGAGAGTTGATGGATTCACCAGGCAATGCTGAGAACATTTCAAGTTGTCTTTTAAGTTTCTCCTTCTTTATACTTTGAATTTCTATGCCACCCTCACACATTTTCTGTAACATTTTGTACAGAGAATTTGCAGTCACATATTTTTTGGCTCTGGTTAGAAAGGCCAATGGAACAGCCATTATCAATAAAGAATAAGCTTTGAGGTCAATGGCACACTTTCTCAAGTCTTCTTTGAATTCTTCACCATCCAACTCATCCATAGGAACAGCCTTCATTCCTGTTTTGTATGAATCATCCTTGTACTTATCAATATTTCCAACTGGGCTTGGGATATGAGGACCATTTGCAATAGACCTCCACAGATTGTGATCAACAGTATTAAGATGGTTTCTGAATCTGATCTCCTATCCCTTGAAATCTGCTCTTGATTTCAGCAATGGTACCTTTGATGCATAATCAGACATTGAGTTGTTGTTGTTTGACATTTTTGACAGGTTGAAAAATGATCTGCGGATGAATTTTTCGATTTGCGGACAGCAGTTTTTTTGATCTGCGGACAACAGTGACTATCTGCGGTCTATAGTGACAATCTGCGGTCAACAGTGTCAATTTGCTTGCAACAGTGATCTGCGAACAGATTCAAATTAATCAATTCCACAGAAATGAACTCAAGTCAACTTCTTCAGTCTCTATCCAAGTTATCTTCAACAAAAATTCTAACTCTGAAATGATCTGCGACTAACAATAATCTTCAACAGTGATCTGCGGATGGCAGAGTTGTTCAATCTTTGAAGAAAAGTCAATCCAAAAGATCAAAGTAAGCCAGAATGCCGATGATAATGAAGAAAATAACAGGAAATTGAATGAATAAAGGATCAACTTCGGTAAACATCAACATCTTCTCAATGTGCGAACAACAGTCAATAGTTCAATCTGCGATGAACAGTGAAATTTGAAATTTTGAATTTGATGATTTAACTCTGAATTTGCTTGAAATTAAACGAATAAGTTGCATGCAATCATCTTTAATTCTTCGTTCAATTATCAATTTCTTCAAAAATAGACTTTAATCACAAAACTCTCGAAGAACAGTTCGTTCACCAACAATCACTTCAATTCCATATTTCTAGCAATCTTCACTGAAATTCACTTCAAAATGTTCAAAGGATTTATCTCGGTATAACAAATTGAATCGTTTTGATGATTCAATCAGTATGTGAATTAACAGATTCAAGTAGTTCGAACGAAGTTCAACACTACGTAACCGAAAACTCTGATACCAATTATGGATCCGTATCAGGTCACATTAGAGCTTGAGAATCTATTAAACTAATCAACAAACATAATCTCAATCAAGCAAAACAAACAATGAATCACAGAAGATTTACTAATAAATGCTTTGTATTGATCTCGTTAACTGTGTGTACATAAGGTGTAATTGCAGTAAGTTGTATTCAAAAGTCTATCTAATACACTGCATACTAACCTATATATACTAGCTAGAGACAATACATGAATAAGAAAAACAAAATAACGAACTGTTAAAATGATGTGCGGATGACAGTTTATGTCCGCACATCTCTGCTACAAAAGTTGTCCGCACATCTCAACTTTTGTCCGCACATCTTTGTTTTTCTTCAAAACTTTAAGTATGATGATCAAAATATACCAACAAACTTTGAAGTCTACCCTTCTTCTCGATGTGTCGTTTGACTTCTTTCCAGCACCGAGTTGGCTACCCAGGAATGATACTTTACTCCATCAAGACCCATGTCGATACCAACTTGCAATGCTTACAATGGTTCTTAGCTACTATTTACACTTTGAATGATAAAATGTCAGTTGGTCAGCATGCTACCGCCATCTTCCCAATATCTTCTAGCTCGGACACTCTTACATACTGCTGACTGAAAAATGGGCAGTATGGTATATATCCCGGCCTTATTTCAGATTTTATCATGGACCGAGCTGAAGAAAGCATTTTATCCCTCGATAATTTTTTTTTGAACCATAGATAATGTAGAAATCATAAAATTTGAGTGCATTTCTTTTATTGGTGTTTGGGGTAACCGACTTAGGCAAATAGAATTTAAGCCTTTCTTCTCCGGTTACTAGTGCGCCCCTGGCGATTTAACTAACGAAGAAACTATTGACCCCATGACTCGTTACCGTGGTTAAAACTTCTTGTCAACATTTTCATTGCCAACACTTTAAATTGCATTATATGTTGTATGAAGCTAACATGAAGTTGCCGCTTGGGCTTTCAAATGAGTTTATGCTTCGAACAAAATCAACTACAGTTTAGATGAGCTCATGGCTTGATATGGTATTGCTTCATCATTGCAGCTTTTACCTTGTCACATATGAGATAAGAAGGATTTAACTCAAGCATGTTATCACAACTTTTAGTTCCTGTTTGGCGAGAGTACCCTTGTTTAGGGTTTATGTCTGACAAAAAGGACTTTCGTTAGGGTTCTAGACAGATCAGCCTTTTTTGGCCTGAAGTTATATTTTAATGAAAATGACCTTTCTTTTCTTGTGCTTCGCGATGTATGATAACTTGAGCACAACTTGACCAAATATTTCAAGATGAGACCCCGACCCATGCCAGGTAGCCTGATTTCAAGCTTTCTTCAAGATAAATTGTAGATTTTGAGCTTCAGTAATACATGATGGCTTAACTAGAAAAAGGTAAATGTGTCTGGAAAAGCCGAAATTATTTTCCTTTGAATGGGCAATGAGATATAACCCAAATATTATATTTGCATGTTTGTAGAAACAAATATGACTTATCCTAGAGTCACGATAACAGTGATTATCTAAAAACTGCCCATATCTTCATGTATGTATAATCTGAAAAGCATCTTTATGCCAAAACTAAAAAAATCAAATTTATGCTTTTAAGGAGAATCATTTTGTCAAATTTGCAAGTGGCGTTGTAAAATAAGCAGTTTACATTCGAGTTGTTAACACCTGAAAATGCATCTCCATTTCTCCTTCTTTGGAAAATATGAGTTTTTTTTATTAGAAAAAACATTATGCACAAGGTTTATTGCTAATATATTTTCAAAATGTGTTATACTTGTAAGAGATAAAAGATCCATGTTAAAATACTATTGTCTCGAGTGTATAGCAAGAACATAACCTTGATACACTTACTTATCTTTGGGAATGAGAAAATTTTCCTTTAAGCGAACATATCGGCTTACCCTTTGTTATTAAGCTTCTGGATCGAGCTAAAGTAATGTTTGATACTTACGATAAGGCAAGGATGAAAGCTCTAAGTCACGCATGGTAACACTAGATAATTTCTTTACAGGTCAGGCCAAATGTCTCTAGGCCAGGCCAAATGGCTCAAGGCCAGGGTTAGTGTGCCTATGGCTAACATGTCAGATTGATATGTGCAACTTTAGTCATGCGGTTATTTTGAGCAACTAAAGGTTTTAATTTCCAGAGTACGTACTCTTACGCTTACCTTAGTGATTAATTTTACAAGATACGCAAATGGGAACGCATAATAATATGAATGGCAAAACCCGGCAAGAAATGCACATAGCCTAGGCATGGCCAGGCTCAAGCAAGGTTATGTGATATGGAGATGACCAAACTTGGTAACACCGGACATTTAACGGATGTCATGCTTGACAAGACCAGGCGTGGTGGGCGGTGGGTAATTCCAGCATTAGGTCTCCGAGTCACCATAGCTAAAATGACCCTTGGCATAACAAAGCAAGGGGAAAACGATGCAGGCTAGGAGTGTTATCAAATCAGGCACTTGCTTTTCCTGGCCATAGTTTTTGAAGACAAAGGAAGTTTTCATGTACCTTTCTAGATAAGTTTATTTGCTTGGTATCAGGGGACAACGTGAATATATCACACTTCCCCCCAGCCATATGTTATCTATGGGCATGCTTTCTTTTCCTGTTGTAGCGTAACAACAAGAGTTTTCAGTACACATGGACTTAGTACCGAAAATGATTTGAGAATAAGGCGCAACTTCATAAAACCAAGTTGAAGTCATGACCCACAGTGGGCGCCACTTGTTGAAACAACAAAAATTAGCCCTATGAGACAACATTGGAGATTAGTTGAGAGTATTCTTGGATTTGACTATCCTAATCTTCCAAAGGTGTTAGGAAGATTCGTCAGGACTAGAGGCTCTTCTTTTTTGCTTCCTAAGGTCGGATCTGTCCCTATGATTTTGATATCGCCAAGAACGTTATGTTCCTTGCCTTAGATATGCTAAGATAAGAACAACCGTTAGGCTCACCGCAGGGGAGGATCCCCTGCGATCCACCTCCGGCGTGACAATCAGTATCTTTGAAGTAAAACACTAAGTGTGAAGTAAGAATGATAGCAAAGAGCAAAGAGTTAGAGATAATGGTGAGAGATAGAGTGTCCAAACCTTGTTTTAATGACTTGGTTTATATATGGAGATGGAGAAACGTTCACTTCCATTTAGGGGTTAAAATCTTTATGTTGCTGGATGACTTTTTTCGAAGGCCGGAACATTTCCTGATTGGTGTAAAGCATTGCCTTGTGATACTATTCACTGTCAGCTTTTCACTGTTCCCAGCATGCTCCTTCCTTTAATGTAGACTTTTCTTTTTAGTGTTTAAAGTCATTGGTGCTCTTTTCAATAGACTTCTGAACATAGGAATCTTTCCTAATGTTCTTCTTAGCAACTCCCACACTTTATCATCTTGTCATCTTATGGGTTCATAAAGTTAATACATCGCAAGGCCATGATATCGCCTTGCTTGATCCACTCTAGATTTGGCAAGGACATTTATTATCCTTACCAACTATAAACTAATTAATTTATTATGGGGTTTTGCTTAATTATGTAGGTTATAAACCTACTTACGTCATCATTAATAAACCTAAATTTAACTTTCAGTGAATGTTTTGGTGGGATTTTGATAGGAGGGAATATTTTAGTAAAAATTATGTCACTTAAAGTTTTAAGGTAATATTTTGGTGATGAAAATTGTTAAACAGATTTAGTGACATAAAATTAAATGCCGGAAAATTGTATGTTGGTAACCTTGGCATACTTAAAGTGTTTTAAAACCATAATTTTGTGGCATAAATTACAAATGCCACTAAAAATAAGGGTGAAACAAGTATGTCACACGCAAAGTGCCGCTAAAACATTAAATTAGTGGCACAAAAGCTAAAAGCCACTAAAAACATGTGCCACTAAATGACATTTTTTTGTATTGTCACTTACGTCCGCCCGGAGGTTTCCGCCATCGGTTGGGGTCTGACATATTGGTATCAGAGCCATGGTTATAAGGAATTAGGTTATTAGAAATGGAATATCCTAGTCTATACCTAAGCACCCAAAACATGAGTCACCTCATGTCATTACTTGTTAATTTATGTTATTTGATTACATGTTTAATTGTTTACACACATGTTATGCTTTATATATGACTACTCTTTATCTCTTATTACGCTAATTCAACTCTCATTAAGTCATTATCAATCATATGAACTTCAAAACTCTAGGGCTTATGCCTAGTCCAAATCGATTTCGTAATCGATTCTCAAATTCAACTTAATACTTTATTCATGATTTTCAAAAATTACTTCCTTAAATTTCAAACTTAATAATTTTATATATGGTTTTCAAATCTCGTCAAAGTGTAAGTTTTATAACTGAACACATGCAATATTGGAAGAGTGGTACCTCGGGTGTTCTGTCTAGGAAAATGTATTCATATAATCCAAATCATTCGATGGATTCGTTACCTTACCTGGGAACCCTCAGGGTGAGTGTCCACTTATAGGTAGCCACGTCTTCATTAAGGTTATATAACTTAATACTTTGATAAGCCAACGTATTTGCTCGGCTTGCGAACTGAACGTTTGAACTCGGAATATCTCTACACGATTTCAATACCTCATTTTTTATATATATCTTTTATAAAAAAAACAAAAAAATTATATAATTTTCATATAATTAGTTTAAATCTTTCAGAATGTCTTCTCGTCGTCCTCGCAATTCTAGTAGGAGAATCGCATCCATTTTGTTCGAGAAGTTGTTGCCGTCATCCCAACTCTATTGACTCTTCTAAATAATGGCACTAATGAAGGTGGTGCTGACCCTCCTCCTCTGGAATGTTCTTTCAAAAAGTTCGGTTCTTGTAACCCCACCAAGTTTAATGGAACTGAGGGAGCCACTAGTCTTCTGTAATGGTTCGAAAGTACCGAGAACACTTTTTCAATAGCGAGTGTCCTGATAACCTCAAGGTTCGACATGCTGCTAATGTCCTTCAAAAGTGGGCACTTACTTGGTGGAATGGGGAGAAACGTACACGTGGGGCCAACGCTGCAATGGCTTTGTCTTGGGAACATTTAAGGACCTGCTGACTAAAGAATTTTGTCCAAGAATTGAAATAAAGAAACTCGAAGCCGAATTTTGGGATTTGGCTCAAGAGGGTGGTGAAAATCCTGCTTATACTAACCGTTTCCACGAGTTAAGTCTTCTGGTGCCTCATCTGATAACCCCGTTGTCTTAGGCCATCAAAAAATACATTGTTGGCCTGCCTATGCAAATTTAGGACACTGTTTGGGGTAGTAACCCTACCACTCTGGAAGGCACAATCCAACTTGTTGCTCAGTTGACTGATAACCATGTGAAAAATGGGACTTTGATTAAGAAGGGTAGTAAGAAAAATTATGAAATGTCAACATCTAAGCCAGACCAAGAAGATAAGTCTGAGTCCTCTCCAAAGAAGCGAAAGAAAAAAACTCTGAATTACGCTGCGGTGACACCTGATGTTCCTGTTTCTCAAGTAGCACCAATGTTCCAACAAGCTCCTATTGGTCAATTCTTGGCTAAGAAACCTTACACCGGATCCCACCCGCAGTGAAACACTTGCAAATATCATCATGCTACTCATCACCCTTGCTGACAGTCCACGAATTGTAGGCGTTATGGTCACACTTTCAACATCTGTAGGTTAGCTCCAAAGGCTCCGATTAACCTAGTTGTCGTCCAAACCCCTCTAGCTATTACTCAAGGTCGCGTGTGTTTTCAATATGGCAACCCAAATCATTTCCGCAATCAGTGCCCCCAGCTCGTGAATGCAAATCGACAAGATTGATTGTCTATGAACTTGTCTTTATGTAAGCTCAACTATCCATGAACAACTTGGTTTTATGATTATTTGGTATGCATGATTTCTATGAACGCTAATTTATCCGGATAACTGTTTTTTCTATGTGCATTATTACATGTGTGGTGAAAGTTTTATGCCCCTTGGCCCGTGCATGAAGAAATGAGCAATGCAAACTATGCAATGATTAGTGTAATTACGGGTGCACACGGAATTATAATAATTTATGCTTTCGGGAAACACAACAAATGTGGTGTGATAAGGACATGGTGGATACACCACTGTACTTCCTATATATAAGTGGCCTTATCACATTATCAAATGAAGTGTTGCCTATGTCCAGTGAAGTTTGTGTGACTTCTGGATCTTGACCTATTGCAATTTAACCTTAACAATGCTTTCTTTTACATATTTCATTCGTCATTATTTGTTATCAGCATCTAGCACTCACGTTGGTGATTCAACTTCTCGGGGTTGACGTATTCTTGTTCAATTCGAGGGAGCTAGATAACGTTAGTACATCTATGATGAAAGCGCATCATCATGGACAACGTAGGCAGTTGTGCCACATTTACTCATTTTATTAATCTTGTTTACTCATTTATTCATAAGTTTTATTAACTATATACATTCACTTGATTCAGTTATTCGTCTTATGAATCCCGTTAGATCACTTTCATCTATTTGTTTTATTAAGCGCTTTTATTCACCTTATGTATTCATTTTATTAAACCGCTTTTGTTCACTATATTTACCGCGTCTTATCATTTTATCCATTTTATTCATAATATGTTCCATAATGATCTTGAGTATCCATCAATCAGTATTCGAATCTCTCTCGGTTATTTCACTCGAACTCCATATAACTCGAACTATACTTCAAGATTTAAATGAATCGAAGAACCCAGTCTTTAGCATATTAACTCACATAATCCTAGAAGAAGCCTAATCAAAACTATCGAAATCAAATTTTGGAACGAAATTTCCTAAAGGAGGGGAGACTATAAAAATTTCCCCGAACGAAACCCGATTCATTTCCTATGTAAACCCGACTTATTAATAATATTGTAATCGCTGAATTATTATCAAATAAAGGTTTACGTTATCTTAATCTATTTATACATGTAATCATATAGTTACCAAATATATGTTATATAATGATTTTTATAAAATTTACTTAATCTAACAATAAGAATTGATTTATAATGTTTAAGTTGTTAGTTAGCAAAGTTAAAGTTAAGGGGTTAATTGTGTAATTAAGGAAACTTGTAAAAACCTTTACACAAGAATTGAAAACATAACAAACAGCAGGGGGTAAAATGTAACAATTTCAAAAACCCAACCCCCACCCGTTTTCCTGGTGAGTTCCTTTGGTTAGCTCCGGCAACTCCGACGTTGATCCAAAACTATCCAATCTACACCATTTAACCCGATGAAATTACCCTTATCTCTACATCTGTGGGTTTCGAACTCTCAACCGCAAAAAGCTCAAATTTCTAAGGCCTTATCTCTAATCGTCAACCAAATCCGTCGTATCCGGTGAACTCGAATTCAAATACGGACAAGAAGCTGATAAAAACCAAATTGATCAAATCTAAACCATTACTAAGACCAGTTGCAAACTTATTAAAACAAATATATAGGATAAACTCGCATGAAATCAGTAGATTTGGTTCCAGTAGCTCCGCAACCAACTCGACTTCAATTCGAGCCTCTGACCCCTTTTCAATCACTTATATATCATCAAAATTGATCACTCGACTTCTCATTATCTACATGCAACACCAATTTCAGTTTTAATACACGCATACATACAATTCAACCTCTGTTCTTCATCGTCTCTGCTTCATAGTTGACGGCATACTTCGGGCTTAATTTAATCACAAATTTCTTGGGGACTTTTTATCATCATACATCAACAAGTGAATCTGCGTCTTTAATTTCATTATCATCAACATTTACGTCATCAGTTTGGTGTGCAACCGCGTTTTTATTCTCTTTCCTTTATCTTCATCAAACGACCATCAATTCAGGTAAATGAATACTTCATTTTGTTCGTTATCACATGCTAATCATCATTGCAATGATGGATTTCAAAATACAGATTTAATTTTGTTCAGATTACATGATTATGGTTTTAGGGTTGTATAGGGAATTGGGTTTAAGGAAATAACAAATTATATAAATAAGTTTTTGGTTTATTAACAAAAGTCAATGGTGGTTTGATGGTTAGTGTTGTTGGTTTATATTAGTAGGTTCAGGGTTCGAGTCCTTGGACTGGGTTATTTCTTTTTAACTCTTTCTATATAGCTTAAGTCTTTTATGGTAATACAAAGTTCCTATAATTACCTTACAATTATTATAAAAGGTTTCAATAGTTATTGTTCAAATGAAATAATTTTATAAAAGTATATAACTTAATACATAAATATATATATATTACTTTTATATAATTACGTTTATTTTACGAGAAGCATTGAAATCTTAAACATGTAAAACATGAAATACGTTTAAACTTTATAAGAATTTAAGGAAAACAAATTCGTTTACTTCTTTCGAGATCTAGGATTTTTTTATGTACTTATTATTATGTGAAACTGGGATATTTAAAGGATTAGTTGGAAAATAACTTTATAAAAAAATATTTACAATATCATATCAGTTATGCCACTTACCAATCTTGTATGTTTTGATAAACTTCATAAAGAGCTCAACTTTATATACAATTTAAGTAGTGTATTACCTATTATTTTCAAATCTATTCCAATTAGACTATTAGCTATTTTATTTAAATCAATAAACTTACTTAAACCCAGATTCTAACCCTAGATTCGTAGACCATTTTAGTCATCATTCTAACATAGGATAAAATCGTTTAGGTAATTCTTAAGGATTTTCTTGGTGTCTTTTCAAGTTACTATAATTTTTCATTTTATCAAGCAATCATCAAGTGAGTATTCATATCCGCTTTTTCAGTTTTATGCTTTGGGGTGAAATCATGTGACCCATTATATCTTTATTCATTTTTGTTCATTTGGTTCATTATATTCAATTCAATTCATGAGTGTTATTACTTGCAACTATGTGTCTCATAGGTTGATAAACATTTATTCTAGCACAATCAATAATTTATTCAAACCAACAGTTATCAATAATAGATGTATTTGGCCTGACAAGCTCACCCCATATGGCTTTCGAGTGGTGATTGTAACCGACTTATGCTTTTGCTCATTACGGCTTAATCTGTGTGATTAAGTGGCTGTAGTCATCTAGGTTTAATTGTGCACTCGATTTATCTTATGTGATACACTTTTGCATGATAGTTAGTAACATGACATGGAATTGAATCACGCTGTTCATTTTAAGCATTTTAATTATTTTAATCATTATATATATATATGTATATATATGTATGCAAACCTGTGTTTACTCACCAGCTAACAACTAATTTGTTAGCTGACAAATACTATTTTTCACATGATTTCAGGTGTTACAGCGTATTTGGTTATCTCAAGATGCTTCACACATAGGATTCGTGGACCTAGTTTAATAAATCGTTATCTATCATATTTTGAGTTAATTGTCTATTTGATTCATGTGTATGTTAACTGAATACTGAATTTAATATTATTTAAACCATTTTAAGTACCATGAGCTACGAACAATCTATTCACTTACATCCGCCCCGAGGTTTTCGCCATCGGTCGGGGTGTGACAGATTGGCATCAGAGTCATGGTTATAGGGAATTAGTTTATTAGAATGGGAATGACCTAGTCTATAACTAAGCACCCAAAACATGAGTCACCTCGTGTCATTACTTGTTAATTCATGTTATTTGATTACATGTTTACTTGTGTACACACATGTTATGCTTTATATATGACTACTGTTTACCTCTTATCACAATAATTCAACTCTCACTAATGTGACACCCACCCGGCAGCGGAAACACCGAGTTGTCATAGAAATGGATATCTTAGTAACCAAAGCACATGGCACACTTTTATTAAAGTCTAATAATGATTAATAAATAGTTATTGTCTTTATTAAGTTTTTGGAACATAAGATTTAAATAGAAAACGACAAAAGCAATACCTAAAATAGTAAATGCTATTGTCTTTATTATGTTTCTCTAAGTCTAAGGCATCCTATGCCTTGAATAAATAACAATAACATCATCACCTGAAATATGTGAAAATAAAGTTAGCTATTGAAAGATAGTGAGTAAAGACACAATTTGTAAATAATAATATGGAAATCCGAGATCATCATAATATGTTGCGCAACCTTACATGTATAGTAATTTTCTAAATATTACTCAACCATGACCCCTAGAATAGTACACAAGCACATAGTATCCACAACTTCTCGTTTTAGCCATTTTGTGACAGGTTCAGTTGGATCGAAACTACTACAAATGAGATATAAATCACAGATCTATGCAAAGCATTTGTGAAAATCAACACACGAATACTTATAGTTCACTTGTATTGATGATTAGAATAGTCATAATACAATCAGGTGTAAGATCTGTATACAATGGTACTTGTTCACTCTTGTGACCTAGTTGCCTATAACATTCTATTTATAGAATCAATACACTTTATGGATAATGCAAATTATGCCCTAAACAAAACAAACATTTACAAGTAAAGAGTAAAGTAAATCTTTCTAGACAAGAGTCCTAACAGTACTCTCCCTAAGATTTATCTTTGGTCTTCATTTCCAGATATCTTCTTCTTTTACTTTAGCATCAAACATCGGCTTTTCTTTGAATTCATCTTGATCTCTGATGGGTTTCCATATCGCTTCTTCAAACTTTTTCTTCATCTTAGCATGAGCAACTTTCTTCTCGTTGATGATAATATTCATTTCTGACATCCTTTAAAGAGTTTCATAAGTCAAACCTACAAAATTAATGTTAGCGTAGAACGTATAAGGTTCTTTACAATCTGAAGACACCACTTCCAATGCGCCTTTTGAAGTGACTCGCATATACGAGATGTTCGGGATATCCACCCGTTCCAGATTTAAATAAGCCATAGCTTTCCGGAAAGTTATTCGTTCCATCGCAGTAGCAATCGCTTCAATAATACCTTCAAAGTATTTGCGATCAATCTCTGAAACTTCATCAGCAGCTTTATCCATCTTGTATCTTCGCATGAAGTAAATGTAACTAGGATGAAGTAACTTCAGTTCAAATGTGCCAAAAATTTCGATTAGATCTTCGGACATGTCTTCCAGATTTCTAACAAGCTTTAATTTGTGGTGACCTTCATGATAAACATCTTCAGGATAGGCTTTTTCTGCTGAGTACCATTAAAAACTTTCAATCCAGGCTGGGTGATCTTCTCGAAATGTTTATCGCACATCTCATGCAGATACACTTCACCCGCAGCCTCTTTCATTCTTTTCTTCTGAGAGAAATACTTGTTATCTTCTTGATAGCATTGAGTTTTAAGATAACCTCATGATCGATTTGCACCAATGTTGATCAATTCGGCTAAACCTTGACCTCTAGCTGATCCAGACGGATTTCTCAGTTGGTAGTTTCACCAACTCTTTCTAATCTTAGACTGGAAGTTGAAGGATCGATGTGTAAAAATGGTAAACGTCACAGATAGCATTCACTCGCTAGATCAGAAAAACATCGAACACTTCATCGTACTTCCATCCGACTATCTTTACTTCTTTAGTGTTTGCAGGCACAATCATCGAATCTAGCAGCTCCGAAATCGATTGCTCTTTTTGCAACAAACTACGTACCAAATCACCAATAGACCTTGATGTATTCCATGTCTTTCTTTGTTCATCTGTTACAACATAAGCTTCTGGAGCAGATTCTGGAAACATCTTAATTAGCATCTTCCGTTTATCGTGAACAACCAGACTTAAAGACATATTCACAATCTCTTGCGGCTTCAACATTCTCGTCCTTTTTATTAATTCAAAATACTCTGGATTGCTAATATCCAGTGTCATTATTCGTTTCTGCCTCTTCTCTGTTCCCTGAAAGATCTTAACTAGATTAATCAATGTTTCAGTTTTGCTTACCTTCATTTTGTTCTTTGGGTACTTTTAAGCTCAGAGAAATCCATTTGCTCAGGATCTTGATGTCTCAGGTCTTCTTCAGCAACGTCATCTACCACAACTGCTTCATGTGAAGGCTCCCACTCTCCATGTTCAACAACCATTTCGTTTGCATCAGCAGGTGCAGCAGATTCAGCAGCCACACATTTTTCGTAATCTCTTCACAGACTTGAGGTATTGTCAAACCATCCAAAAACACCTAGTTATACTTCATCTTTGTTAAATATGCAAACTTCTCTTCAATATCAAGTGGGATTCTATCAATGGTTTGATCATCCTCTTCTGGCATAGATGGACCAACTTCATCATCAAACAAGTCATCAACATTAAAGGTATCAACCTGAGCTACATCCTCAGTTCTAGCCTTTTTAGCAAGTGTAGATGATTCAATGATCTCTAGAATCGCATCAAGTTAACGTTTTCCCTCAGCTTTTTCAAATGGACTGATAGCAACAACTTCATCGGGAACAGGGACAGAGGATGAACCAGTATCAATAATCGCTTTGGTCCTCCTTGATCTAGTGTAATGGACAGTAATCTCCCTGGGAGATTCAGATACTCCAACGTCCTTTTCAGTTTCATCTGGAATGAATTCTTAATCTGATAAAGACTCAGTATCTTTTTCTTCCATTTCCTTTTTTAGAATATTGTACTCAGCCTTCACAGTATTGTATTCAACCTCCAATACTTCATACTTTTTCTTTAATTCATCATATTCTTTGCAAAGAGTGTTGAAAGTATCAGTATTCTTCAAGTGTGTATCCCAGTACTCTTTCAACCTTTGCTTCTTTCTCAAGTTTGATGCAGTAAGATTTTCATTCTCATCAGTCAGCTTAGCAACCATTTGTCTTATATGCATCAATTCATCTTCATCATCATCTAAATTAGTAGTCCCCATCTAAATATCAGAAACAACTTTGGGTGAAGACTCCCTTGGTTGTTCTGTTTGTTGCACTAACGGGGATGAGACATCAACAATGGACAAAATATGATTTGTAACATCAACATCAGCTTCGTAGTCTGCATGTGCTTCAGACTCTGCTTCAGATATCGCAACTTCCCTTGCAATCTCAATAACATCAACATGTTCAACTTCTTCTTGAACCACTTCTA
Organism: Tagetes erecta; assembly: GCA_030867185.1. NCBI lineage: Eukaryota > Viridiplantae > Streptophyta > Magnoliopsida > Asterales > Asteraceae > Tagetes > Tagetes erecta. Next base: position 13,202,345 of record CM061488.1, read on the forward strand.
GAATAATAACAGCTTGATCAACATCAACAGGTTCATCCATAACTATATCATCATCATTATTATCACCAACATCAACCTCATTATCATCATTTACATTCTCATCATCACCATTATCATCAGATTCATCATAAAAAACATTTTCAGCTTCATTATTATCTTCATCTTCTTCATTATCATCACCATTATTTTCTTCATCTTGTGCATCATCACCACCATCATTTTTATCATCTTCCACCTGATTCCTTTGAAAGTACTCATCATCATCTAGTAAGGCATCATGAATTTCATTAACTAGATCTGAAGGATCTAAAAGATCATCCTGGGATATATGGAAATAATCTACACCCACTTCTTCATTGTTTGCTATATATCGCATACAGTCAAACATTGCCACATTTTCAGCACCAGTACCCAAACGCATCTTTCTATAGGATAAAGCATTCATATCCTCAGTCATACATAAGTCACTATCGTCTAGTAAGGCATCAGGAATTTCATCAACTAGATCTGAAGGATCTAAAAGATCATCCTGGGATATATGGAAATAATCTACACCCACTTCTTCGTTGTTTGCTATATCTCGTATACAGTCAAACATTGCCACATTTTCAGCACCAGCACCCAAACGCATCTTTCTATAGGATAAAGCATTCATATCCTCAGTCATACACAAGTCACCAGCAACACCTTCATCCTTGATAATAGGATGTACCTAATTGATAATCAGTTGTAAGGACCTTGGATACATTAGGAACTTAAACCTTTTGCCCTTTTGTAGATTGAATATGAACCCCTTAATTATCCATTTTTCCAAGTTAAATCATCGATTTGTGGCAATAGCAAAAATGGTTGAAGCTATTTCTGAGGGAAAGGAGTCAAAACCAGCACTCCTCCTACACATAAAGCGCTGAATCACATAACAAAGCAGCTTCTAGTGCTTGTATAGTCTAGTCCTCACACATTTCTACTTTGGAAATAAGGGAGGGTTTCCCACATTTAGAAAACACTGCTGGCACTCATGCACAGTGAATTCATCTAGGTCTCCAGCTTCATTATATCCCAACATTAGAGCATCTCTGATAGATTCCTCAGACACAACAATTTCAAGCTGATTTGTAATTGAATCCCTGATCAAAGTAGGTCCAACATCATTTGTGATAACTTCTGCTGTCCTCTAGAACTTTTTAATCAATTTCATATAAACAATAGGTTTAGCACACATGGCATAAACATATTTAGTCCTCAGCAAAAATCTTATACTTTAGATTTTCATCAAGCATAGCCACAACATTGTGTTTAGGCTCATACTTTAGATTTTTCATCTGAAATCTGATACAAATGTGTCAGAATCAAGATATATGATTTATCAACGCAAAATTCATTTAGATATTTAAGCAAAGGTTGAGACTGGTAATGAAAACAACATCATGATTAGTACATAAAAACATTTATTTGATCAATTTGAGTGACTCAAACATGTTGAAACAATGTTATCATGAACTGTCAAAGCACTGTTACATTTGTTAGAACACTTAGCCATATTCTAAAATCACAAACTGTTTTGAAATCAGAGTTTATTGCACAAATTGTGAATAAGACTTGAAGCAATACAAGTTTCAATATCAAATTTCAGCACATTGATGATATATTCTTGTTGTCAATGAAGTCACAGTATGCCCAGTTGATGTTCATCAATGGCGGTTTTGCCATTTCAAATTATATGATCAATTAGGTCCAGATTCATGATTTGGTGATGATTAATCAATGAAATTGAATGATTAACAGTCAGATTTAACTTTAAAACAACAAGATTTCAGTTTTGGTTTCAAAATCAAAGTGACGGTTCAATGGTTCAGTTATAGTTCATTGACGAAACGATTATCAATCACATATCTAAGTAAAGCAATAGTCAGATCAACATAGGATGTTGACATGTTCAATTGGATCGAAACTGCATCTAATATTATTATCAATCACAGATCTAAGTAAAGCAATAGTCAGATCAACATAGGATATACTGATAATCCTCTTTGTATTGATGATAGAAGATTGCGGTACAATAGGTGCAGAGCAAAACCGATTACAATAATACTTGTTCACTCTCTAACCTAGCACCTCAACTTCTATTTATATCAACAACAAAACTTAAGGGAAATAACACTTTATACCCTAAACAAAACAATTTGTACAAATAAAGACAAAGTAAATCTTTCTAGACAAGAGCCCTAACAGTAGTCCCCCTAAAATTTAACTTTCGTCTTTAGTTAAAAATTGTTGGATTTTATATGTCCGGACCCAATAAATTAACGTGGCTAACCGAGTTATGACCCGTAAGAGTTATACCAAGGGCAACGTACATAAAATCCACTTAACTAGTTTAATTGGTAATCACGAACGAAAGATGCGTTTATAATTTATACGGTTTATAAATTATATTTACTCATTTAACTTAATTAAATGATTAACGGGTTTTATTATTTGTATTAGGTTAAAAGGGATCATTAGGGATTAACCTAATTGTTTCACCCTTTTTCTTTTACTGTCGTCGCAATCAACAACAATATATAACACCACCTTTTGGTTTTTGTTTTTTGGTCGTTCGGCAATCAAATTATAGAAACAAAAGGTGAATTACTTTCTAGTTGATATACCCGTAAGCATCAAATCAAAAAGAAAAGTTCTTTTTGTGATTTAATATTGAAACAAGGTGCTTGTTGATCTCGAATCTGTGCCGAATTTGGTCGTGTTCGTTTCTAGCAACCGTTCGTTGTATCTCGGTATCTCAAACGGTTATTTATTAGCCAAAGGTATAACTTTATCTCAATGGTAGATTAATTTTTATTAACCGTATTTGCATGTCTGTAACCGGATCTTGTCGGTTTCACTTTTGATATAGGTTTTAATGTTAACTTTCCGCTGCGTTAATAATTACTGGTTTAATTTTTATTTTTATCAAACCCGTTTTGATATAATTAAAATCTAAAGATACCATTAAAACTAACAGTGGTATTAGAGCCTTGCTTACAACATGCAAATCGGTACCGGTCTCCTTATAACCGGTTATAGATCACAAACTTTAATATTTTGTAGTTTCTGATCTTTGTAGATATTAGGGCAACAATATTGTGGTCAACAATTTTATTATTCTTGACCAATAGATTGCCCGATTTATTATTGTGATTATGATAAAATATGTAAATCTGGCCAGACCTTGTGATTGTGTTGTATTTGATTCAGTTTTTTGGTTTTATGGTTTTGGCCACTATTATGGCTCAAAGTTGTAATAGATTAGGGTTCTTTTATTTTGTATACTTTTGTAATATTGTAACATTAAAGACCCGGAGGAAAGACTGAAGACAACACAGATCTAGGAGTCAGTGGGAGTTATTCAAGACAACAAGATGCACTCAAGGGCATCCTTGTGGTTGTTTATGTGTTGTGATCTCGTGACCTAGTTTGGTCTTGCTAAAAGGCTCTGGCAAGACCAAACAAATTTTTGGCCATATAGATTTACATATTGATTTGTTTTTGCTATTGTGGTTGCTTTATTTTATAATTGTTGTATCAAACCAACCTAATACCAAAACATTTTTTAAAAGAGTTTGAAAATAATTTCACAATCAGACAACTTCTAAACATGTTTTTTTAAAACTTGTGAAAATTTTTATAAAACGACTAGTTTGTTTTATAATTAAAATAACCAGTACGTTTTGGAAACTTAAACTAATTTTAACTTTCTAAAACTCGTATTAATGGTTTAGACTATTAACTTTTAATCGGTTATTTATGTCGTGACAAGACTTAGTTTTAATAGGTTATTTAAATTAAGTGTCCTAAGAGATGAAAGGGTTCATCTAATTGTCACGAATTAATTTAGTAAAACTAGATCTCACCCCTATTCGGTAATTACTAAAAATTGAAACCCATATTTAATATCAATAGTCTATGCTATCCTATTATAAGGAACACTTGGAGCATAAAGCGAAACATTAATGTTTGGAGCCACAGCACCGCATTTGATGCGTAGTTGTATCCTTCTAAGGTGCAAGGGCTTCGTTGACACATCCGGACTCTTCCACATGTACCTAGTTTTAGTACGATTGTTACTTTTCCTCTCTTGCTACATGCCCCAGCTGTCTGAGAGTAAAGGTGAGCATAGATGAGGCTAAAGGTATTAATGCATTGACAAAAGTTGTTATAGCGGCCTCATATTGGAGAGTTGTGCATTTTTCACAATTGACAATCGTTGTCAGTCTACCTTCCCAGTTGCTAATGTTGTATGCCCCAGCTGCCATTAGCAATTGACATAGCTAGATTCTCATTCCTTATTCATATTACTGTTAATGGGTCATTAATTAAATAAGAAATTATACATTAATAATACTAACTATATTATTTTGCTTATTTGTCAGATGTCTTCTGAAAAAAATCACTCCTTCGCTCTCAAGTCTATACTTGAGAAAGAAAAGCTCGATAACACCAATTTCATCGAGTGGCACCGCAACTTGAAAATAGTTCTCAAGTTTGCGAAAAAGCTCTATATTCTGGAAGCCCCAGTTCCTGATCACGAGGCTAATACCGCAGCTGCGCGTAAGGCCTGGGATAAGCATAACGAGGATGTCGTTGTGGTAGCCTGCCTTATGCAAGCCACCATGTCTCCTGATCTTCAGAAGAACATGGAAGACATGGCTGCATTTGACATGATTGAGCCACTTAAGGGTATGTTTCAGAAACAAGCCCGACAAGAACGCCATGATACCATGTGTCACACCCCCAAAATCCACTAACGGAGTTTTACCGTTAAGTGTGTGACAAACCAGGATCTCAGTCATTAGTTACACCAAACGACACTATATGAATTTAAAACATACGTGTCTCATTAAATGAGAAAATTTTAATACAGAGTTAACGTTTAAAAGTTTGCGGAAGCGTAATCGAAATGTAATGTCAAAATATTAAATGTAAACTAAACGCGCAGAACACGCGCCCAACACGAGATACACAGTCTAAATAGTCATTAAACTCAAAACACGATTTTTAATGCAAGAAAGTGTTTAAATGAAAATCCGTGACTCCATGCCATGTCCTAGGTGCGTGGTACCCCAATGACCTGTAAAAGTGAAAGGCTAACAAGTGTCAACACGACGGTTGGTGAGTTCACATAGTAAGTATAGAATCCAGTAAGTTCAGTTGCAAGCAGAAATATAAATTAAGTATGTCATTGTAGGTAGCTAGTCTACAGCACATGTCCTAGAGGAGTATGTATCTGACCGAAGCTGACGTATGTACACATTAGGTGCATTTTGCCCGTTCGTACATCCCAGCAGGATGCACTGTAAGTATGTTAGGTCATTCAACACCCGTTCGACAGGTCCTTCTGTCGTGCTAGCGCGACTAGCCCGGGTGGGGTTTGTCAAACCCAGTAGTACTACTCAAAATTTCCCCGCTATTTCACAAATACTAACGGTCAACTAGGTATCCATGGGGTCTTTCATGAACAAAATAAAAGTTGCTCTATCCAGACATGCGACATACAAAATTTGTAAATCCGTAAAAGTTATCGTCCGTGTTCAGCCCATAAAGGGTAGAATAGTAAAAGTGCGGTTTTGTGAACTCACCTTAGGTTGCGCAGCAATTCAGTTTCTAAAAGCACACAGTAATACAGCAACCTAAATAACAGTAGGTCTATTAATGTGTGTTCATGTAGGGTCATAGTACCCTATGCATCCAAATGGTCATACAGATTGTGCGAGTTTGGAATAGTTGGACTTTTTGACCACATTTGACTTTTAGTTGACTTTTGGTCCAAGTTTGACTTTTAGTTGACTTTTGGTCCAAGTTTGACTTTTAGTTGACTCGAGTTGACCCACGACCCGTTGGTGATTTATTAAGTGTAAACACACTACAAATGATGTATTTAACTATATTACATTCGCATACCACACTACACGTCACACAACCAACAAATTGGATTTCAAATTCCACAAAAGTTTCCTTTATAGGAAGGTCGGATTTGTAAAGTATACTTGCATATTCCAACATCCTAAGCATGTCAACTATTACACAAATACCATAGCACACTACACAAGTCAACAACACATACTAACACTTTGCGGTTCCTACATGAAGCATACTAGCATGTGTGGTCATTTCTAAGCAATACATAATGTTCACATGTTTTGTACAACTAGCATAATAACCCTTTCATCATACATTCTAGTTAATCTTGCATATACAACCTAGACTTCAATTAACCAATTTCAAGTACTCACTTTCAATTCAACTTGTACCTATAAACGTCAACGCATGATCAAAGCACGTTTACCAATCATCACATGTCCACAATCACTCACATGCAACCCCAAATCACGTTTGTGCGTCCAAAATCATAACACATGCATCCTAGTCGATTTTCATGTCAAAAAGTTTCTACATTTAGCAAGTATTCCAAACCAAGTCGAATTCGTATGTTCAAATAACCAAAATTCGTCTAACATATCTTACCAACTTACTAGCAAGTCCATAATGATCATTATATGTCCATAACATGCGATTTCACACGATCTCTAACACAAAAGTTACTATATTTAGTAATCTATCATAACAATCATGAAATTTCACAAACAAGTAGCCAATCTTCATCCCATTCATCATCTAAATACATATTCAATCCTATTTTCACAATATCGATCATGCAACATCAAGTTTCAATGATTCCATATCAAACCCTAATTCCATAAACACACTTTTTGCACCAATTTCATCATCTAGCTATCCAAATAACCAATAACACATAACTAATATCCCAATTCCATAACACAATCATCAATTGGCCATTTTGGATGAACTAGGGTTTCATTCCTATAATTTTCGTAACATACATATAATGTTAAGAATGAAACTTACTTGTTATGTGTTTGTAACTTCAATCAACAACCAAAAACACCACCTAAGACCCAACACAACCGAACATCATCAATGGACAAACCAAGCAGCCGAATCTTCAAATGGCCATAACTTTTTAATCGCTACGAGTTAGAAGACGTATTTACTATCATTGGAACCGTCTCATCGAGACGAAGATTTTGATATATAATAGGCCCCGTGACGACGTCGGAGCTGGCCGGAATCTGGCCGGAAAGGGTGACGGCTTCAAGATCAAAAGGAAAAGACTTTGTGTCGTTTTTTGTTAAAAATATTTAGGTTTAGGTTAGTTAATTTTTGATTAATTTGTTAATTGTTGAGTTGGGTTGGGCCTTGGGCCACCCATGGGTCACATGGATGATCCATGGGCCCCGTTTTGTTTCGGTTTTGCAAACACACTGAAAATCTTTCTCAAATATTCATTTTTGTTTCGTAAGGGTTACCGAAATCCGCAAACAGTTAAAACCGGTAAAATACGCGGTTACACGAAATTTCAACAATTAAACACACATAACAGTTAAAATGTATTATTATTGTATTCATATTCATTTAAGATCACCAACGCCCGGGTATTAACTCGTGTGGTCGTTTCTTGTGAATATTTATATAACGGTTTGCACATTTAATTCATCAAATTAGATGAAAAGTATAATTGCGTTAACGTGACTAACAGAGTTTAACTAACGAAGTTAACCTGAATTTGTCGGGTGTCACATCATCCCCTTGTTGAAGGAATTTTCGTCCCGAAAATTGGATACGGACATTAAAATAGGTTTCGAGTTGTCACACAATGTTCCCAAAAACCTTTCGGTCACATAACATATAAGTTCACTAAATTTATATTTATTTAGTTGTTCGGAATTATTATTTTATCAACTCGCCAACATCCGTGTATCAACTCACGTGATCTGGTAATTCCTTGGATTGTCGTTACATGTAACTGTTTGTGTAATATGTAGCACGTTTAACTCAACTAATTAAAGGTGGAGTATAATTTCATTAATTGAAGTAACGAGATTTTGTTAACGGGGTTAATCTGAAATTCTCAGGTGTTACATCATCCCTTGTTGAAAAGAATTTTCGTCCCGAAAATTTAACCAATAGTATTAGTATTTGATGTTGTCATTTGAAATAATTACAGATGCTTGTACATTATTTGATTTTTCACACTACTACGTAACTCTAGGCTATGCTTCCAAGTTCTAGCCACTTCGACTATAGTGATCTTACAGTGTTTGAGTATTTTGAATTCTTTGCCTCTTATTTCAACTGATTTTCCGTGAAACGTTGTTGTTCATCGATTGGGACGACAAGTGTTCCATTACGTAAGAGCTTGATTAGGTTGCAGACATCAGAAACGTTGTGTACCATGTTTATCTTTTAACACTGATCCAGTCAATGGTCTAGATAATGCATACCAAAACTTTAAGTTGCTCTCTATACTCGTCACATGAAGATTTAAGCTGATATGTCAGATTTGTAAAGTGTCATCTTAAGGGGAGTACTATTGGGGTTATTTGAAGATGTCACTTTACAAATATAAGCGAGTGAAGATATCGAGCATCATCACGAGCAAGCACGGGTGAAGCCGTTCATTAATTGTATTTGTCTTAGAATAATTGTGTAATCGTTTTGTGCTTAAATGCGCGTTTGTGCTTAATTGCACGTGTTTAGGTTACATTGTAAGGTGAATGGTATAGACTATAAATACCATCACCTAGGTCATTTGTTAAGAGAGTGGCCTACATTTCATTCCATATCTTTTTGTAACCTCTCCATTGATCTCTATTCATATTATCATCATCTTCATCATACTTTGCATTGATCTTCATGAACATTCAAGCATCAATACGTGATCAGTGAGATTCCGCATCACTGATTGCAAACAACATCACCAAACAATCTCAGATCTAGATCCAGGCTCGATTCGTCTAGAACTATCAGAAACTCTAATTTAAAAAAAAAAAACACGAAATTTATTATAAAGCTGTTTGATCTATCACTTATAGGGTAACCTACTATGTACTCAGATAAATTATAGCTTTCATATATCCTTTATTCACAGTAACAACAAAAACCAAACATTTCATAACTGACACACGCATATAAATTCTGATCTGGAATACATTTCACGACTCTAAGAATTCTGTTGATGATTACCACCATCAACAATAAACCAACACTACCAGTTGATGTTCTGAGGGAGATTCACTCATTACGGTCCAGGGTAACCGCTTTCTAATTTGTTCCATTCCCGGTACACCTTTGTAATTGCCAAGAAACATAATATTGATACTCTGATTATCCTTTGGCACTTTGGACGCCTGACGTCCCTTCATAGAAGCTCTATTATCCAGCAATTTCCATATTAAACTTAATTAGCTCCCTTAATAAAAAGTGTTTAGCCGCCATGTAAGAAACTTTAACCTAGCTATTTTAACTTGTGAAGGTCCTAGTAGAGGAAACCATATAAGATATGATGATACTGAAGCCACCCGACACATGTAATGATATAACATGAGATCCTTTCTAATCCGTTAATGAACTTGGAACCCTAGACTTTAAATCGGACTGTTATACCTCATCGTCTTCTATATCCTCAAATGTTGAATCTAAACACTACGGTACGATGAATCCCGTTATAAAAATCACAGCTAGAATATTACTATTTAATACTGGAACCCTCACCTAGTAGGTTAGGGAGCTATAATCACAAATAATGAACTGGACTAAAACGATCTCTCCATAAAGAATAACCGAATCAAATCCCCACCTAATGTCGGCTTACAAATCTAATGGAACCTGCCTCTATGAGAAAATGGTTTGTTTATCGTATACTCCCTCACACCCTTGTAAACATTACCCTGGAGTTCAATTAAAATATGTGACCATAAGAACACCTGTTTTCGGCTAATATTGTAGGAATTAAAATCTAAAGATACAACGGAAATCACGTAACAACAAGAGCTTGATAATACAGTAACGCAGCCATAAAACTATCTAGGTTGAAACACTAAACAACAAATTAGGAACTTAGTAATGAGATGACCAGCATGAAACGGTGATCATACGCTGGAAGTGGAACGAAATATTGAGGTATTGTAATTGTAACAACTATGGAAACAAATGTATGGCGAAGTCTAAGATAACATTCTTGAAAACCTTCTCAGTGAGAAAATGCTTGGCGTATCATATGCCCCCGGGCACACTTCTAACCGTAACACTCAGATTCCATCAAAGAGAAAATCGATTGTAGTCCAAAGGATTAGGAACACCTCATGCAACGTAGACACTTTCATTTTAATACTACTTTAGTAAGCAAACATTAATAACACTTTACCCTACGTCATCCAACCACTTTTTCTATCGACCACAACGGAACATGAATACTTATTAAGTTCCTTGATCATTCTTGCTTAATTCACGTACGTCCGAACATATAGATAGTATCAAAACTCATTTCTCATCTGTTTTTAGAAGGTCCATGACATCCTTTAGACCGCGTTTTGGCAACGTTCATTTAATGAAGTCAAGTACCTACACATGGTGTAACTTGTACACAAGTGTCCTAGTCTAATAATCTATACCAATAAATGGAACGCATTAACCTAAATCCCCGAAATATACAGTATAGAAATCGCAATTTGTAAGTCCCATTCAAAAAAAAAAAAACAAAAAAAAAATTTCTGGAATTCCATCAAAATCATAATACACATTAGACCATTTCAAACCCTAGGGTATTGGCCTTTGATAGGTTCAATTGGATCGATAATATCGCTCAATGATCAGAATGATTCATACACAAACACAGTTTAATCATTAACACAATTCATACTAATAATTCTCTTTTGTATATTGATGATCAAAGCAGATTTGTAGTACAAATGCAGGAGAAAATAAATCACACACACTTAGTTCTCTCTCTAACGTGAATAGTGATCTAGCCTCTCTCCTCACACTCTCTCACTACATGCTTTTAAGCAACAATTACAATATTAGGGAAAATAACAAAATAGACCCTAAACTATACATAAATGTATAAACAAATACAAAGTAAATCTTAACTAGGAAATAGCCCTAACAGTACTCCCCCTAAGATTTATCTTTGGACTTCAGCAAAATCTTCAAACAGTTTTCATCCTTTTCAGCTTCAATCTCTCTCACCAATCTTCTGGTTCTTCTTTGACATCCAGCAACTCTTTCCCTTTGTATTCTTCTTGTTCTTTCAATGCTTCCTCTATGCACGACTTGAACTTTTCTGCTATCTTTGCTTGTCTTGGTTTGGACTCGTTTGTAAGGATTGGGCAGGCATTCATACGTCTCAGAGAATCAAGAGTTAAACCTGCAAAATCAATGTTAGCGTAAAATTCATAAGGTAGCTCTCTCCCTTTGACTTGCACCTCCAATGTTCCCTTTGCAGTTACTCTCATAAACTCTATCTCCGGAATATCAACTTTCACAAGATTAGAGTTGAGTAATGCCTTCCTTACTCGTATCTTCTCTGATGCAGCTGCTATCACCTCTATCATCACCACAAACAAGTTTCTATCAGCTTCAGCAACTTTGTCTTTACATCTTTCCATTCTGTAACTTCTCAGGAAATCAATGTAGGATGGATGCAGCAATTTCAGCTCAAATGTACTGAATAAGGTAATCATGTCCTTATCCCAATCATCCATATTTCGTACAATTTTCAACTCAAAAGTTTCCTGATTGTAGAAAACTTTAAGAATTGGCTTAGACGCTTGAGAACCATCAAACACTTTCAGCCCTGGATCAGTAACTTTGTCAAAGTATTCATCAGAAAATTCTTCCAAATACATATCTTCACTCACCACCAACTTTTTCTGTTTCCTTGTTTTCTTCGATTGAACATAAGCACTGTCCTCCTGTTGACCTCTAAATTCCAAATACTTCGGTAATCGGCTTATCCCGGCATCAAGCAACATTGCGCATTTATCACCACGCTCAGCATGCGTGTGATTTATCAGTCTTAGCTTGTGCAACTCTTTCATATCTTGAACTTCTAACTTGAAAATGCTAGAGTAGTAATGGTATACATCACATAAACCATTAACTCTTTTAATCATGAACGCATCGAACACTTCGTCATATTTCCACGCTATGATTTTTAACTTTTTGGATTTTTCCGGTACGATCATTGAATCAAGAAGTTCAGCAATAGACTGACCCTTGCTCAGCAGTGATCTCACAACATCACCTGCTGTGGCTGATTTATGCCATGATTCACGTACATCCATAGGTATATTGTATGACTTGACTTCACTTGGAAACATGTCCATCAACTCATGTCTCTTTTTATGCGCATCTTCTGGTAAAGCCATAACCGGTATCTCTTTTGGTCCGAGAACTTTGTATCTCTTGGTCAGCTCATAGTATTGAGGATTGTTGTAATCCAGATAAAACATACGATTGTACATTTTCTCCGTCTTCATGAAACTTACAACAATTTTCCTCAGTGACTCTTGTTTCAATCTTTTCAAAGTCCTATAGGGATAATTCCTTGAGCTCAGCCAGTCTCGCATATTTCTGCTTGACATCTCTTCAGGATTTTGGTGATAAAGATCAGTTGGAGGTAAGTCTTCAATATTTAAACTCTCTTGTAACGGTGTCCACTCACCAATTTCTACAATAAACTCTTTCTCATCAGCAGCAGCTTTATCTTGAGCTATCAAACATTTCTCATATTCTTCGTTGATTTGACTCACTGTCAGCCCATTCAGAAACACTGGATTGTACTTCATCTTCTCAAGATAAGCAACTCGTTCAGGTAAGTCAGCTGGAATTTCATGATCAGGATTAGTTTCCGGCTCAGCTTCTAGTTCAGATTCTGTGAAATCTATATCATCAAGATCATCTAGTGCCTCTATCATTGGTGCATTGTATGTTTGAACCGGCTCAAACTGACTTACTTCTTCTGTTATAGTTTCAAGCACATTCTCAACCACTTCAACAACATCTGGCACTTTTTCAACCAATACAGATTCAGATTGAATCGGCTCAATCTGAACTGTTTTATTAACTTCAACTTCTATCACAGTTTCATCTATCTTTGCTATCTGAGCCACTTCAGTTTCAGTCACGGATTGAATCGGCTCAATCTGACTTTCTTCAATCCTTGCCTTTTTCGTACTACTTTCATCACCAGTAATCTCCGGTACTGCATCTAACTTCCTTTTTCCCTCAGCCTTGTCAGAATTTACAGAATCAGCAGCAGCTTCATCGGGAATAACAATTGGAGATTCCACCCTTATGCCCACATTTGTCGTGCCACGTGCTCGAGTATAATAGACTTTTGCTTCTTGAGAAGGTTCAGTCACTTCCATCACCTCATCTGAAAAATCTTTGTCTGATGTGGACCCTGACTTCTTTGATCGAGTTTCTTCCAACCATTTCTCCAACATTTCTTTCTCTGCATCCAGAGTATTACATTCGGCCTTCAATTCTCTGTAATCATACTTCAAGTTTTCATGTTCCTCCTTCAACTTATCATACTCAGCCTTCAACTCTTCATGTTCAGCTTTCAACTTAACATGATCAGCATCCAACTCCTTGAATGTTTTCAGATTCTGATTATGAATAGTCCAAAACTCTTCAAATCTTTTCTTCTTTCTATCATTTGAAGCTTTCAACTGTTCATTAGCATCTAAAAGTTTTGCTACCATTTCTTCCAATTCAGCAATCTTCTTCTTATCCTCATTCTCATCAACACTTGAAACAATTTTTGGCGAAGACTCCAAAACTTGTTCAATGTTTTCAGCACCTAGAGATGATGTGGTGGGTACGTCATTTGGAATAGGATCAGTAATGCCAGCATCAGCTTCATCGACTATCTGTGCAATAGACTCAACATCGGCCATTACTTCCTGAGCTATCTGAACAACATCTATCTGTTCAGGTTCAATCAACACTTCCTCAACAACAGATTTAGATCTTCGAGATCTAACATACTGCTTTGTGATGGGCTTAGCAACTTCAACTACCACTTCTTTTTCAACACAAGTAACCTTAACAGGTTCATCAATCAAAGCAGGTTCAATGACTTCAACATTTTCTTCCTCCTCTGACACAGATTCAGCACCATCATTACCATCATTTCCACTATCATCATCTCTATCATTTTCACTATTATCACTTTCTTCTTCTTCTTCGTCCTCAGATCCATCGTCTTCATCTTCTGCATGACGAGCAGCATACTCATCATCATCCAGCAGATTGTCAGGCACCTCATCAACAAGGTCCTGTGGATTTACTATCTCTCCATGTGAAATATGATGATAAACTATCTCAACATCTTCCTCATTATTTGCTATATCCCTCATATAGTCAAATAGATCAACACTTGGCACATTCCCGATACTCATCTTCCTATAAGATAAATCGTTCATGTCCTCAGTATACAGTATCCCTCCAACAACTCCTTCATTTCTGATAATGGGATAGGCAACATTGATCATCAACTTCAAGAATCTCGGGTACATGAGAAACTTGAATCTTTTGCCTTTAACCAAATTGAATACAAACCCATTCATAATCTACTTCGACATATTGAATGGTTTGTTTTCAGCAATTGCTACAATGGGTGATGCTATATCATATGGGAAGTTGTCAAAACCTGCACTCCTTCTTGACATGCATTGTTGAATGACATAGCATAATAATTTCCATTTCTTCCCCAACCTTGCTCGATAAAATTGTGACTTTGGAAATGCAGGAGGATGTCCCATATTCACAAAGCACGCTTGACATTCAGCATTGGTCAACTCATCATTTGCTCCTACCTCATCATCATCTATCCTCAAAGCTGTTCTGATGGCATCTTCAGAAACAGTCAACACTAACTCTCTTGTAATGTTTCCACTAACCACAGTCATTCCATCATCATTTCTAATCATCTCTGCTGTCCTCCAAAAACTTTTTATTAATCTTGCATATATGACCGGCTTGGCACACATAGCATACACATACTTTGTCCTCTTGATGAATCTAATCATGTCTCTATATCCTTCAGTCTCAGGAATAGACTCATCCAAACATGCAACTAAATTGTGCTTGGGCTCAAACTTCAAATTCTCCATCTGTTAAAACAAAAACAAATCACAAACAAGACAAATGTGTTAGATTCTTCATTAATAAATTTCAAATTTTCATAAGTGTTTGAACTAAAAGTTATAAAAGTAAAACATTCACATAATCATTTTAACTCCTAAATTGATTTAACACACTGATTTTCATCATTTGAATCAAAAAAATTTTGAATATAATTATGAAACATTTTGCATTTTAACAGTTTAACACTTAAGTACAATTTTGACATTTGTATGATGAAGTTGTTTATCATGTTTTAGTTCAGTTTTAACAAGGATTTGTCACTTTTAACACATATTTCATCATTTTGAAGTTTAACATTTATGAGCTTTAAACAGGTCATCAATGGCGGTTGACAGTTATGAGGTAATTTGATTGATTCAGTTGATTTTAAGGAATTTTGGTGCAAATGAGTGATTGATTGTTAATGATCGACAGTTTTTACACCTAAACCAACACTCGATTTCAGTTTTACCACGTAAAATCAAAGTGTCGATTCAGTGATCAGAAACACTGTTCATCATCGTTTTTCATTTTTTCGGTTGGTTTGCAGGTTTATTAGAATCAAATCACTTAAACAATACCTTATTCAATCGATCAGACTTGTTACAGAACAAATGATTGAATATGATAAACAAACGATTTAAGTGCAGAGGATTTGCTTGAAATTGTGAGTGAAAAATGATAATTGTTTGTGAAGAGGCGGGTTTTTATATGGTTAAAAATTAGGTCAAAACTTGAGGTGCCGGGTCAACACTTTGGGACGGGCAAGCATAAAAGCCCAATAAGCCTTGACGGGTCAAGCACTGTTGAGACGGGTCATGTACTGTTGGGACGGGTCAAGTACTTGAGACAAGTCGCAACATATGACGGGTCAACATATAACACGTGCAAAACACTTGACGGGTCAAACACTGTAGAGACGGGTAAGTCACTGTAGTGACGGGTAAAGGTTAGGAACAACTACACCTGATTGGTTTTATTCATCACCCGGCAGTATAGTAGTCTTCACATCATCACCCGGCATCCTTTCTTCATCACCCGGCAACACAGTTGTCTTCTTTTTCACCCGGCATGCTTTTCTTCATCACCCGGCAACACAGTTGCTTTCACTATTACCCGGCAATACAGTGTTATACACTTACACGGCAAGATAACTTCCCTTTTATCCAACTGTATAGTGATATAACTTGTCACCCGGCAGATGTCTTATGACTTCTTCACCCGGCATAGATTTGACATGTTCATTGCCCGGCTATACAGTAGTCATATTTTCTTCACCCGGCTTCTCTTATTTTTCTCAATCACCCGGCTCATATCAGACACACAACTTTACCCGGCTGAACAGTGTCTTCATTACCCGGCTAAACAGTTGTTTCTGATATCTTTGCCCGGCTATAACACTTGAGCAATTCTTCTCAAATTTTCTCGTCTGTTGACTTTTTCAACTGCATTTATTGCACCTGCAAACATTCTCGACATATTAATTAGACAAGACATCCTTAATAGAATTTGTCACATTAATTATCAACAACATAAGACAAGTCAATAAAAATTAATTTCAATTAAAATTCCTTTTTCTTTTTCAAAAATGTTTTTGTTTTTGCACAACCAAATTTTCTATATCCCGAAGCAATTTCTGGAAAACACATCACAAGACCTTGGGTTTGTTTTTAACACATCCAATACTTTTGCTTTTCATACCACATAATCTTGTTCATTCAAAACACACTTATTCAAAATAAAATATTTTTGGATTTTTGCAAACATTTTTCTTCTTCAATTTATTCTCCCCTTAAACTTGAAATTTCTTGAAATTTTTAAGTTTAACAAGGATGTCAATGTGTCAATAAAGATTCCATATGCCTGCACACACAAAGCACACACATTAAAATAAAGACATATGCAATGCAATGAATCAAAATATCGCTGTGAGATCATACCACACATTATCTAAACATGTTTTGCAAGTTTTGAATAGACATTTGACTTATGTTTGATTGAGTGATGATATGAAAACATACCAATTAGCTCGAGTTGACACACTTACTTTTTCAGTATCATGATGAGATTAAGGTTCGATTAAAATGACTTATGTGACCCACATGTATACATATGTCAACATATTTCCTAATAAACCACCACTTGAATGCTTATTACACAATAACCTGGTCACTTACAGTCATAAACAGTGTGGAATCTGGGTTCTATTCGGATTTGGTCCACTTTGGGACTTCTTTTTAACTCCATTTTGGAAATTTTTTATTTCCTATTGTTCCCCTTGGGAATCTTCTGAATTCCTTTTTGGAATTTTGGTTGGTGATGGTCCACATTTGGGACTCTTTTTGTTCCAACTTTGGGAATCTTTTGCTGCACCTTGAAGCTCAAAAGAGACTTCGTGTGAGACTTCAGGTCTGTGGGTACCACAACAAAGAAGCTCACGATGCAGTTCATCACACTGAAAAGACTGCATCGTTACCCGATCATGCACAACTATCATCACAAGCAAGGCATCAAAAGATATATATCTAGACATGTATAACAAAGGAACTTAACACAAAGATCATTAAGTTTATGTTTGTCAACAATGAAACTTACTTTTTCAGTCTAATTGCCTGAGCTGTCTAGCACATCAATTAACTTCATCAGTCTTTATTAAAAATGATGTAACAAATAAAGTCTAGTGTAACTATCATCTCTCACTTTGTGCAATATAGATTCTTATGATATGATGTTTTCTTTTCTTTTTGCTTTTATATTTTGTTTTTGCTTTTCTTTTTCATGCACACACACAATGCAAAACATAAAATAAAAGGACAAAGGAATCAACACTTGACATCAACTTATTATATTTTTGGCTGTTATATTTTCTGATTTTTGCTTGGTTTTTGAAAAATAGAATCAATCATGATTGATTAATCCTATTGATTGAATTAAGAATTCAAACCGGCCTGACAAGAAAGATTTTGTGAAAAGATCTGCCAGTTGTTTGTCGGTATGAACTTTAATCAAAATTATTAAACCTTTTTTGAGTGTTGAACAGGATTAGCAGTAATGAACATAGCAGCAGTATTGTCTATGTAAATAGGAGTTTTGAGAAAGTTAAACCCGTAGTCAAGCAATTGGTTTTGTAGCCACAAAACTTGAGAACATCCTGCAGATGCAGCGATATACTCTGCTTCAGCTGTGGATACAGAAACGTTGGTCTGCTTCTTGCATTGCCAAGAAACAAGTCTAGGACCCAGAAATTGACATCCACCAGTAGTCGATTTCCTGTCAAGAGCACATCCACCAAAGTCACTATCAGAATAACTATATAATTCAAAATTGCCTTCATAAGGACACCATAACCCAAGATTCGGTTTCCCTTTAAGGTATCTGAAAATACGTTTAACAGCAACCAGGTGCGACTCTTTCGGATCAGACTGATATCTTGCGCACACACATACAGCATACATAATGTCTGGCCTTGATGCAGTAAGATACATCAGTGAACCAATCATTGATCTGTATAGTGTTTGATCCACGGATTTGCCTTTTGGATCCGGCTGTATCTTGCAGTTCATATCAGATGGAGTTCGAATAGTCTGACAATCTTGCATCTTGAACTTTTTCAGCAACTTCTCAACAAATTTCGATTGGTTGATGAAAATTCCGTCAGCTGATTGTTTCACTTGTAATCCAAGAAAGAAGTTAATCTCCCCCATTGAACTCATCTGGAATCTAGACTTCATGATTTCCTCAAATTCTTTGCACATTGACGCACTGGTTGATCCGAAGATAATATCGTCTACATATACTTGAACACATAAGAGTTCTTCATTCTCCCTCTTCATAAACAAAGTTGGATCAATCTGACCTCTTGTGAATCCATGTTCTAGTAAATGCTTAGATAATGTCTTATACCAGATCCTTGGAGCTTGATGTAGACCATATAGAGCTTTACTCAACTTGTATACACGATGAGGATAGTCAGGATCTTCAAAACCCGGAGGTTATCTGACATATACATCATCTGTAATTGGTCCATACAGAAAAGCGCCTTTAACGTCCATTTGGAATACTTTAAACTTCATGAAGGAAGCATATGCAAGAAAGACGCGTATAGCTTCAAGTCTTGCGACCGGAGCGAACACCTCTTCATAATCAATGCCTTCTTCCTGAGTATATCCCTGTGCAATAAGTCTAGCTTTGTTTCTCACAACAATACCACGTTCGTCTGGCTTGTTCTTGTACAACCATCTTGTACCAATCGCATTTTCTCCTTCAGGTAAGTCCACTAATTTCCAAACCTCTTGTTTGCGAAATTGAAGTAACTCCTCTTGCATAGCTTCAATCCAACTATTATCTTGCAACGCGTCTGAAATATTCTTTGGCACCACTTGAGAAAGAAAACATGAATAAAGACAAACGTTTGCTTGCTCAGTTTGACTCCTTGTAGTTCTCTGATTCAACGGCCCAATAATCTGAGAGACAGGATGTTTCTTGTGAATTCGATGAGTTGGTATGACATCTCCTTGCACTTGATTCTCCAGATTAGACTGATTCAGATTCGGTAGATCTTGTAGAATGGTAGAAGTATGCGGAGTGAAATTAGGAACTTGATCCGGTGAATTGATGAAGTAATCAAATGATTCTGGAATAACTTCAACATTCGGATCTGATGATGGTTGATTTTGAACAGATCCACCATCATTAGGAGAACTTTGCGGATTTACATCATTACCAAGAATATTTGATTCTTGATCTTATTGAGAACCAGAAGGACCCGGAGCTTGATTAGATTTGACATGATCAGGATTATGAAATGACATGAACGGATACTCAGAATTGAGATTGCTATCATCGTCATTATCAGAATCATCGCTAAAGCATCCCAAGTCGCCTGATTCTTTTGTCGCTTTTCTTGAAAAATCAAATAAGTTAGGATTGAAAGATTTTGATAACGAATCTAAATCAAACAACCATTCGGGACCATGCGCCACTGACGGAAACGAATTTTCTAAAAACTTTACGTTAATAGTTTCAATAACATTATTTGTTTTCCTATTAAAAACCCGATAAGCTTTAGAAACAGACGAGTAACCAAGGAAAAATCCATCGTCAGATTTTGACTCAAATTTCCCGAGATGATCACTTAAATTTAGAATCGAAATAGGACAACCAAATGCTTTCAAGTATGAAATATTTGGTTTTCTTCCAAATAACAACTCATAAGATGTTTTCTGTTTATCCTGAACCAATAATGTCCTGTTCTGTACAAAACACGCAGTAGCAATAGCTTCATCCCAGAATGTGATAGGGATTTTGGCATCTGCAAGCATGGATCTTGCTGCTTCAATTAGTGTCCGATTTTTCCGTTCCGCAACCCCATTTTGTTGAGGCGTTCTTGGAGCACTAAATTGTCTAGCAATTCCTTTTTCTGCACAAAACAAATCAACATTAGTGTTCTTAAATTCAGTTCCATTATCACTTCTTAAAGTTTTCACTTTACAATCCAACTGATTTTCAACTTTGACAATAAATTCTTTTAACAACTCAGCAGTTTCAGATTTAATATGCAAAAAATAAACCCAAGAAAATCTAGTGAAATCGTCAATAATGACAAAACAATAAGACTTCTTTCCGATGCTTTGAACATTTGTTGGTCCGAAAAGATCCATATGTAGCATCTGCAAGGGTTTTGAAATGGAATTTTCTTGCTTGGACTTAAAAGACATTCGGTGCTGTTTTCCTTTCAAACATGCTGGACAGAGATCAGTTATAGAAAACGTCTTCGATGGTATTCCTACAGCGTGATTTCCAGTCACCAGTCGATTCATGTTTCTGAAGTTTGAATGGCCCAACCGTCTATGCCAAAGTTGACTCTCATCATTTGAAGCATGCGCAATGAGACAAGCAGTTTCGGTTTCAGCATCAATCTGTGACATATCAAGCTTGTATACATCACGATCTCTTGGAGCTTTAACCACCACCCACTCATTGTCAATCTTGAAACCTGGTTTGAGTATATAACAGAAAGAATCATCAAATAGAGTTGAATAAGATTTATCACAAATTTGAGATACACTTAGTAAATTAAAGTTCAACTGTGCACAGTAGTTGACTTTATCAAAACTAATGACCCCATTTGATACGGTTCCCTCTCCTGTTATTTTACCACCGGCATCACCTCCAAATGCAACATGTGTACCATTCTTCAGCTTAAAGTCTTGAAGCAAGGCATGGTTGCCTGTCATATGCCGGCTACACCCACTATCAACGAACCATGAGTTGATAGGTCTTCTTGGGCGTACCTGCATATCAACAATCACTTAGTTAGTTTGGTCAACCCTGGCCCACATGGTCTTGGGTTTTCCGAATCTATCTGTAACAGTAACTTGTTGATAATGAAGATTTTGAAAATTTGTTTCATTTGAGAGATTTTGAAAACTGTTTCGCCCATTGGCGTGAATTGATTGCTTTCTTCTCAAAGCAATAAACCTTTCCTCTAACTTAGGATCAAGGTTATTTTCAAACTTTTGATTTCTTACCATCAAAGCTCTTGGTTTAAAACTGTTAACCTGCAAATTAGAAACTGAATTGTTTCGATTAAACTTTCTCAAAACAGGAGAATGACTTTGATTAACATTTTGAAAACCAAATGATTGTTTTCTTTGTGTCATGATTTCTCCTTTCACAAATATCACAGAATTTGTTATAAAAACATTCTTCTGAAGAATGATTTCTTTTGTCACAGTAACTGCAGTACCTGTTAAAGAAACATTCAGCAGTTGCATGATTATAACGATCACATATCTCACAGTGTTTCTTGCTAATCCTAAAGAGCCGATTGTTAAGTTTTGATGTTGAACCCACTCGTGATTCATTATCATTTTTGTTCGGTTTTAGATTAACTTGATTCTTTTGTGGAGATTTTGATTGTGAGTTTGCTTGCTTGGGAATTTGGTTCGATTTTAACACACCTTGTTTGGTTAACCTTTTTGATTCAATTCTTTTATCATTGACAGCGGAAGACTTAGGACCTGAACCTGTTTTCAGACCAGAGTTAGATTTGATTGAAGAATTGATTGGTTTACCATAAGATCCGTTTAAATCAAAAGTTCCTGCAGACACAAACTTAATTGTTTTTCCTTTTAACACTTTCTTTTTGACAGGTTTAACCTTGTCAGTTTTAACAGTTTGAGCTTTGGTGTTGTCATTCGATTTTATGACACTTTTACCTTGTGACTGTTTTGTTTCAGATTGATTGATTTTCGATTTTAATTTCAGCAATTTTGCATTTGAAACTTCAGTCTTTTTCACTTCTTGCTTCTTGATCAGTTGATCAGCAACTTGCGCCTTCTATTCCTTCTTCCACTTGATGTATTCAGGACCATTGTATCCTGAAAATTCACCTTCATCCTTCACATTTTCTTCCGACTTCGGATTCAGTTCCGGATACTCAACAAGTTGAATCAGAACAAGTTCTGATTTGTTGCTAGCTTCATCATCAGCTTCAGTGGTCACACCATCTTCTTCTTTCAAACTTTCAATCAACACTTCATATCCTTCGGATTCAGATTTACTTCTTTGAATTTCTTTGAATTTTCGTTCATTTTCAGGTGAATGATCAAATTCATTGAAGTTTTCAGGTAAAGTTTGTGTGATTGAATTAGGCATTGGTTCATGAGTGAAACCCAACCCTGTTTTGGTTTTGTTACCTCTTTCACTTATAAGTTGTTTAACCATTGTTTTACAACTTTTCACTTTTGTTAATTCAACTTGTGTGACAGCATGAGCAACTTTTTCTTGTTCAAAGTTCTTTGTCATTTCTTCAAGTTGTTTTGTTACCAGTTCCAATTCCTTTAAAGTCTTGTTCCATGATTCTTTAAGTGACAAAATCTTCTCATCAGAAATTTTGTGATCAATTTTAAGTTGTTCATGAATTTTCTCATGTTTACTTAATTTATCACCAATTTTAAATGAATGAGTTCGATAATGTTCTACTTGTTGAATGCATTGTTCTGAACATAACCTTTCTTTCACATCAGCAGGCAATGGAACATAATTAGGGGGTAAATAAGTACTAACCTTTGGTTGTTCGGTAGATGATGAAGACTCACTGGATGTAGCCATCAGCGCAATTTCTGACTCAGATTCTTCAACAGGATCAGACTTTGCACTCCAGTCATATTCCTCTGAATCTTCACTAACAATATCAATCAACTTGATATCTCCTTCTTCTGACCAATCCTCTTCGATTTCACATACCAGTGCCAGACTCGATGTAAGATCAGATGTGAATTGTTCTGCATACGCACTCCAATCATATCCGTCTTTTACACTGACCACCAGTGCCTTAGTTTGATCTTCTGGTTTCTTGCCTTCATCCTTCAGTTCTGGCATGGGAAGACTTTGATATGGTTTCTGAAAGAAATGTTGATTTCTTTGTTGATAATTTGAAGACTGTTGCGAGCTTTGACCTTGACCTTGATTCTGTCCACTTGAACTCGCTTGATCATTGTAGTTCTGATTCTTAGGAGCTTTGCATTCCCTTGAAAAATGACCATAGCAATTACAGTTGAAACATCTGGCCTTTGATTTGTCAAATCCAACCGTCTTGTTTGCATGTGGCTTAAAACTTCGGTTAACATATGCATGCTTCTGCGTTCTATATGCAACCATCACCATTTGCCAGTTCAGATCCATTTCCTCAACGTCATCAGGATCCATCTCAAACAAATCTTGAAGGACAACGTCCATTTGACTCAAGTGACTTCCTTGGTATGCTTGAAAACTTGCCATAAAAGCTGTAAAGGCAGTTTTGGTCTCGTCATCTTGTAATAAGATGTTCATTACATCTTTCACTTTTGCTTGGACATTTGAACTTTGATTTTCTACTTGATTCTTCAGATTCTGATTTTGGACTTGAGCTCTTGGTGGAGATTGAGGTTGAGAATAAGTTAGTGAACTTGGAAAGTATGATGAATCAGTATAAAAACTTGCGCCAACAAATAAATCACCCTCATCTTCAAACTTAGTTGCATCTTGTGCAAGAAAAGCATTCTCCACAGTGTTAGCAGGATTCACAATATATTTGTATTGTGCATGTGAACCAGTTCTATCAGTGTTTCTAGAACCTTCATCAATCTCTACTTCTTCAATCTTTGCAATGAGCAAATCTAGATCCATCGGAAACTTCTCAGTATGTTTCAGTAGAGTCACAGTCTGTTTCCATGATGATGGAAGTGCACATAACAATCTGTCATTTAGATCTTGGAGATCTGTTTTTGCACCCGCATTGGTCATTTCAGTAGTCATATGAACAAACCTATTCATCATCTGGTGCATAGATTCTCCAGCAATGTGTTCAAATAACTCCAACTGTCTCTTCAACTTTTGTTTCTTGAGACTTCTGAGTTGTTCACCTCCTTCACAAATGGACTTCAAAGCCTTGAACAATGTATAACCTGTTTGATAGGTGTCCAACCTTGACAGTACTTGTAGTGGCAATCCCTTACACATCAGAGAATATGCTTTGCTATCATTCTTCACTTTCCTCAAATCTTCTGCTGACAAATTATCCTCTGGATAAGGTTCAGTAGAGTCCTTGGTGTAGGTACTTGCACTATCTGGAGCTGTATGTGTAGGTATGTGAGGACCCTTGTCAATTGACTTCCAAAGATCATTGTCTATTGAGCAGAGATGATGCTTCAGCCTAATCGTCCAATTCTTGAAATCTGCACGATTGACAAGTCTAGGAACACGGTTATCAGAATCATCATTAGGTGCCATTTTTTTTTTAAAGTTTTTTAAAGAAAATATTTTTGGTTTTTGTTAATTTTTGAAAAGAAACAATTAAAATACTAAAGTAAAGACAAGTAATTAAAGATAAGATAAGAAAACAAAGATTAAAACAACTAAAAATGAGTCACACGGCTGAACAGTGAAAAATCCTTCTTCACCCGGCTGAACAGTAGCTTTTGTCTTCACCCGGCAGAGAAAAGGTCTTCACCCGTCTAAACAGTCACACGGCTCAACAATTGTAAGTCTTGGATTCTTTACCCGGCAGAACAGTTACCCGGCAGAATAGTATCAACTTCACACGGCAACAACACTTGACCCGGCTTGAATCTTGACACGGAAAAAAGCTTTACCCGGCTGAACAGTTGTCGATCACACGGCAAAGTTGTTTACCCGGCTACACAGTTGTTGATCACCCGGCTGAAATTGTTAATCACCCGGCGTAACAGTGTATTACCCGGCACAACAGTACTTGATCCGGCTGAACAGTAACACTTTTTCCTCGTCAAATTCTTTACCCGTCTAGCACAAAATCCTTTACACGGCTGCACAGGACCTAATTGTTCTTCAATCTAAGTCCAAAGGAAATTGTCTAAGTCAATTTTATCACCCGACAAGTTAATCTTCAACCAAGTTCTTACTGTTCATCATCTTCATCATGAAAATTTTTTGGGTTTATCAAAAACTTGTCCAATTCGTTCCAAATTCACACACAAGCAGTGAAATAGTCCGATTAACAATCCCTAATCTCAATCAATCCAAAACATGATCAAATTTTGATGAATTTGAGCAAAATTCGATCGAACAGTAACTTTTTCAATCTTCTTAATTCCTCATATCTGATGATAATCTGATGGAATTTGCACAATCGTTCTGAATTAGGAGTGATTGTGATGAAAAATCACAACTAAAAACAGCAACAATTCATTCAGATCATGATTTTTGAGCAATATTGTAGTGTTTTGCTTGATGAATAGCGAAGAACACAATACCAACAACTCTGATACCAATTGATAGTTCTAGACGAATCGAGCCTGGATCTAGATCTGAGATTGTTTGGTGATGTTGTTTGCAATCAGTGATGCGGAATCTCACTGATCACGTATTGATGCTTGAATGTTCATGAAGATCAATGCAAAGTATGATGAAGATGATGATAATATGAATAGGTGAATTGTATTAGATCAATGGAGAGGTTACAAAAAGATATGGAATGAAATGTAGGCCACTCTCTTAACAAATGACCTAGGTGATGGTATTTATAGTCTATACCATTCACCTTACAATGTAACCTAAACACGTGCAATTAAGCACAAACGCGCATTTAAGCACAAAACGATTACACAATTATTCTAAGACAAATACAATTAATGAACGTCTTCACCCGTGCTTGCTCGTGATGATGCTCGATATCTTCACTCGCTTATATTTGTAAAGTGACATCTTCAAATAACCCCAACAGTTTCCCGGATTAATTATCGGCTTGGTTTCAGGTCCACATCCCACGTACCGTTAGTGTTTATATATAGGGTGTACCGCAGCTAACCCACCACACCACCAGCACTTTGAAGGCGTACCTGTCACCTAATAACATTCTTGCCTACTTTACTAAGTCATTCAAAGGGGTCAGGAAGAAGGGAATATACTTTAAGTGAACTGGAAACGTTATAATATATATATGGAAATTTCAGTTATGTATTAGAATTTTATGTGGTTCAAATGTGAATAATCACAAACTTGCGATTTTAAGACAGCTTAACTTGAATTCTGCTTTACCAAGCAGGTAAAGAGGTTTGAATATATATTACGATGTACAGAATGTAGATAATGTTTTGAATTAAATATAGGTTCTTTAAAGAGGAAAATAATAATAATAATAATAATAATAATAATAATAATAATAATAATAAAATAAATTAAATCCAATACGTGTTTTACAATAATAGAGATGTGGATTGGGTGTATTAGTTAACGTTTACAAGAGTCCTGAATCGTGACAAGTCATCCAACTAGATTGAACCATATACATACCACATGTGTGGTTTGCCAGTGCATCATTAACAATTGGAACATCATGAGCCGGAATTATTTCTAGGTAACTTATTATCAGAAATAACTTTAACTTCTGTTTAACTTGTAGAATTGAGAATAGGGTACGATTAGGTGAGATACTTCTAGAGCGAGCCTGGTATGTTCCGAGGTATTCACATGAAGGTTTATATGATACAGATTTACTTCACAAGAAGTGATTTTGAATGAGAAATATTACGCAGTTGGTTCGCCATATCAACAGGAGGTTATTTTTAAATAAGTTGTTGGCTTTATAAGGCTCTTAACAATTATAGTGTTTGTTTAACAATCACTTGCAGATACAATGTTTTTAAGATATTACTGGTGTGCTAAAGGTTATAGTCCGTAGACTAGAATTTGAAATTTTGGGAATTAAGTAAGGCAAATGTTTTAATCTGGAGGATTCAGATTGTTTGTATGAAGGAGGAGTCATCATCATTAGGGGTCAAATATAGTAGTAATTAAACATTGTGAGGTTTATCAGTATAGCTCTTTGTTCTTATTTGTGTGTTATCAAGACAAGAATTTAATTATCTGTGATTTAGTTGCATAATTGTAATGTGTAGGTAGTTTAAGATAAACTGGTGATATGCCATCACAGGTTGTATTGTAACTGTCTACCATCCATAGGTGGGTTTTATGGGTTCAGTCAAGCATAAACTTGGTATCAGTGCGTTATTTAGAGATGGATGTTTGTTTCAGATGAATTTGTACTGATTGGTTCATTACCGTTGTGTGTCTTCTTGGGTTTTACCGACATGGCAGACTTTGCCAGGATCATCGTGTACCTGTAAATTCACCATTACGTTGCGCACCCGTAATCGTCAATTTACCTTACACAATCACCCAAGTTCGTCTCCCACCGGGTACATTAATCTTACGTTTAGTTATGTTCTTGGATTTACATTCATCCGTGTGGCATTGCTATTCCATAACAAGTATTGAGCGGTATAGGTGTATGATAAACCTATAAGTAGGAGATAACTACACTAGATGTATAGGACACCAACAGACTATCAGTGTGCTGTATCAATGGGTCGCATGTATCAGGTATGGTGTAAGTTCATACTAAGTGTAAGACTACTAGTCTAGGCACAATCTGGGTGTACGATGTGTATATGCAGTAGTAATATCAAATCAAGTGAATAACATGTAGTTGAACACACAGTAAGTGACATGTTACAACTAATAATGTCTCATATTAAGTAACATGCTGTAGCACACGAACGTGTCGTATAATAAGTAATTTGTAATAGTACGTAGGAGGTCACATAAGTAATAAGTCATGACCTCACTAGGAATGAGTTTCTGGACAAAAATCCATTACTGTTGTTGATAGGTTCAATTGGATCGTTAATATCGCTCAATGATCAGAATAACATATACACAAACACAGTTTAATCATTAACACAATTCATACTAATAATTCTCTTTGTATATTGATGATCAAAGCAGATTTGTAATACAAGTGCAGGAGAAAATAAATCACACACACTAAGTTCTCTCTCTTACGTGAAAATGTGATCTAGCCTCTCTCCTCACACTCTCTCACTACATGCTTTAAAGCAACAATTACAAGTTTAAGGAATATAACAAAATAGACCCTAAACTATACATAAACATATAAACAAAATACAAAGTAAATCTTAATCTAGGAAATAGCCCTAACAGTACTCCCCCTAAGATTTATCTTTGAATCTTCAGCAAAATCTTCAACAGTTTTCATCTTTTCAGCTTCAATCTCTTTCTACCAATCTTCTGGTTCATCTTTGATATCCAGCAACTCTTTTCCTTTAAACTCTTCTTATTCCTTCAGTGCTTCTTCTATGCAAGACTTGAACTTTTATGCTATCTTTGCTTGTCTCGGCTTGGACTCATTAGTAAGAATTGGGCAGGCATTCATGCGTCTCAGAGAATCCAGATTTAAACCTGCAAAGTCAATGTTAGCATAAAACTCATAAGGCATCTCCTTCCCCTTGACTTGTACTTCTAAAGTACCCTTCGCACTAATCCTCATAAATTCTATCTCTGGTATGTCAACCCTCACGAGATTAGAATTGAGCAATTCCTTCCGTACTCGAATCTTTTCAGATGCAGCAGCTATCACTTCTATCATCACCACAAACAATTTTCTATCAGCTTCAGCCAGTTTATCTTTGCATTTCTCCATTCTGCAACTTCTCAGAAAATCGATATAGGATGGATGCAGCAGTTTCAGCTCAAAGGTACTAAATAAACTAATCATATCTTTATCCCAATCTTCCAAATTTCGAACAAGCTTCAACTCAAAAGTTTCTTGGTTGTAGAAAACTCTAAGTATTGGCTTCGTCATTTGAGAACCATCAATCACTTTAAGTCCTGGATTGGTTACTTTATCAAAATACTCATCCGAAAATTCCTCCAAGTACATGTCTTCACTAACAACCAACCTCTTTTTCTTTCTTTCTTTCTTTTCCTGCACATAAGCACTGTCTTCTTGTTGTCCTCTGAAATCAAGATATTTCGGTGATCTGGCTATCCCGGCATCCAACAGCATTGCACATTTATCACCACGCTCAGCATGCCTGTGATTTATCAGTCTAAGTTTGTGCAATTCTTTTAGATCTTGAACTTCCAACTTAAAGATGCTAGAGTAATAATGGTATACGTCACATAAACCATTAACTCTTTTAATCATAAATGCATCGAACACCTCGTCATATTTCCACGCGATAATCTTCACCTTCTTGGATTTTTCCGGTACGATCATAGAATCAAGAAGTTCAGCAATAGACTGACCCTTGCTCAGCAGTGACCTCACAACGTCACCAGCTGTGGCTGATTTGTGCCATGATTCACGTACATCCATAGGTATGTTGTATGACTTAGCTTCACTCGGGAACATATCCATCAACTCATGTCTTTTCTTATGTGCATTCTCTGGTAACGCCATCACCGGTATCTCCTTCGGTCCGAGAACTTTGAATCTTTTTGTCAGTTCATAGTATTGAGGGTTGTTGTAGTCCAAATAAAACATACGATTGTACATTTTCTCCGTCTTCATAAAACTAACAACAATTTTCCTCAACGACTCAGATTTCAATCTCTTCAGAGTCTTATACGGATAATTCCTTGAGCTCAACCAATCTCTCATGTTCCTACTGGACATCTCTTCCGGATTTTGGTGATACAATTCAGTTGGAGGCAAATCTTCTATGTTCAAACTTTCTTGCAATGGAGTCCACTCACCCATCTCAATGATAAACTCTTTTTCATCAGCAGCGGCTTTGTCTTGTGTAATCACACACTTTTCATACTCTTCATTTGTCTGACTCACAGTCAACACATTCAGAAAAACTGCATTGTACTTCATCTTTTCAAGATAAGCAAATCTTTGATCTAAGTCATCTGGAATCTCTTGATCAACATTAGTTTCTGGTTCAGCTTCTGGCTCAGATTCAGTAAAATCTATATCATCCAAATCATCTAAAGCCTCAACCATAGGTGCATTGTCAGTTTGAACCGGCTCAAACTGACTTACATCTTCTGTTCCAGTTTCAGGCACATCTTCAACTACAACCGTTTCAGGCACTTCTTCAAATATAGCAGCTTCAGATTGAATCGGCTCAATCTGAACTGATTTGTCAACTTCAGCATTAGTCACAGTCTCCTCAACATCCTTAGCTATCTCAGCCATTTCAACTACAGCTACAGATTGAATCGGCTCAATCTGCACTGTTTCATCCAATTTTGCCTTTTTACTGCAACTTTCATCATCCATAATCTCTGGTACAGCATCTAACTTTCTTTTTCCCTCAGCCTTGTCAGTATTGACAGAATCAGCAACAGCTTCATCGGGAATAACAATAGGAGTTTCAACCCTTATACCCACATTGGTTGTACCACGTGCTCGAGTATAGTATACTTTCGCTGCTTGAGAAGGTTCAGACACTTCCATAACTTCATCAGAAAAATCTTTATCAGATGTGGACCCGGATTTCTTTGAACGTGTTTCTTCCAACCATTTCTCCAACATCTCTTTTTCTGCCTCAAGAGTATTGCATTCAGCCTTCAACTCTTTGTGATCATACTCTAGGTTTTCATGTTCCTCCTTCAATTTATCATATTTATCTTTCAACTCATCATGTTCAATCTTTAATTTAAGATGATCTGCATCCAACTCTTTGAAAGTTTTCAAGTTCTGATTATGAATATCCCAAAACTCTTCAAACCTTTTCTTTTTCCTATCATTTGAAGCTTTCAACAGTTCATTTGCCTCTAATAGTTTTGCCACCATCTCCTCTAATTCGACAATCTTCTTTTTATCTTCATTCTCAAAAACATTTGACACAACTTTTGGCGAAGACTCCAAAACTTGTTCAATCTTTTCTGCAACTTGGGATGATGTGGTGGGTATATCAACAAGGATAGGATCAGTAACGCCAGCATCAGCTTCATCAACTATCTGTGCAATAGTCTGAGTCTCGGCCATTACTTCCTGAGCTATCTGAACAATATCTATCTGTTCAGGCTCTATCACATTCGGTTCCTCTAAAATCACAGGCTCTATTACTGGTTTCGATCTTCGTGATCTAACATACTGAACAGTAATAGCCTTAGGAATTTCAACAACACTTTCTTCAATATTAGCAACCTCAACAGGTTCTTCATTCACAATTGGTTCAATCACTTCTACATTTTCAGTTTCCAATTCCATCGGTTCAGCTGCTTCACTAATCTTTGCCTCCTCTGAAACAGATTCAGCATTGTCACCACCATCATCATTACCACTTTCACTATCACTATCTTCCTCATCTTCATCATCATCATCATTATCATCATCTTGACCATCATTATCATCACCATCAATCTCTTCATCTTCTGCATGACGAGCATTATACTCATCATCATCTAAAAGATTATCAGGCACCTCATCAATCAGGTCCTGTGGATTAACTATCTCACCATGAGAAATATGATGATAAACACCTTCAACATCTTCTTCATTATTTGCTATATCTCTCATATAGTCAAATAAGTCCGCACTAGGCACATTCCCGATACTCATCTTTCTGTAAGATAGATCGTTCATGTCCTCAGTATATAATATACCTCCAACCACACCTTCTTCTCTGATGATTGGATAAGCAACATTTATCATCAGCTGCAAGAATCTCGGGTACATGAGAAACTTGAATCTTTTCCCCTTAACCAGATTAAACACAAACCCATTCATGATCCACCTTGACATATTGAATGGTTTGTTCTCAGCTATAGCAACAATTGGAGATGCTATATCAGATGGGAAGTTGTCAAAACCTGCACTCCTCCTAGACATGCACTGTTGGACAACATAGCATAACAGCTTCCATTTCTTTCCCAATCTGGCTCTATAAAATTGTGACTTTAGAAATGCAGGAGGATGTCCCATATTAACAAAGCACGATTGACACTCAGCCATGGTCAATTCATCATTAGCTCCAACTTCATCATCATCTATTCTCAAGGCTGTTCTGATGGCTTCTTCAGACACAGTCAGCACCAACTCTCTGGTAATGTTTCCTCTAACAATAGCAACACCATTATCATCTCTAATAACTTCAGCTGTTCTCCAAAAACTCTTTATCAACCTTGCATATATGACCGGTTTGGCACACATAGCATACACATATTTCGTCCTCTTAATGAATCTCATCATGTCTCTGTAACCTTCAGTTTCAGGGATAGATTCATCTAGACATGCCACCAGATTGTGCTTTGGTTCAAACTTTAGATTATCCATCTGTTAAAACAAAAAGAAACACAAACAAGACAAATGTGTTAGATTCTTCATTAATACATATCAAATTTTCATAACTGTTTGAACAAAAGTTAAGAAGAAAAACATTCACATAAACATTTTAACCCTAAATTGATCTAACAAACTGATTTTCATCATTTTGATCAAAACAACTTTGAATTTTAATGATTATACAACATTTTTCAATTTAACAGTTTAACACTTGAGACATAAATTTGACATTTATAAGATGAAGTTGTTTAACATGTTTTAGTTCAGTTTTAACAAGGATTTGTTAATGTTCAACACATATTTTGTCAGTTTGAAGTTAACACTTAAGAACTTTCAAGGTTCATCAATGGAGGTTTTAACAGTTGTGAACAATTTTGATTGATTCAGTTGGTTTTAAGGTATTTTAGTGCAAATGAGTGATTGATTGTTGATGATCGACAGTTTTTATACTTAAAACAACATTCGATTTTGGTTTTAACACACACAATCAAAGTGTCGATTCAGTGATCAAAAACACTGTTCATCATCGTTTTTCATTTTATCGGTCGATTTGCAGGTTTATCAAGATCAAAACACATAATCAATACCTTATTCAATCGATCAGACTTGTTATAGAACAAACGATTGAATATGATAATCAAAGGATTTGAGTACAGAGTGTTTGCTTGAATGTGTGAGTGAAAAATGATAAGTGTTTGTGAAGAGGCGGGTTTTTATATCGTTAAAAATTAGGTCAAACTTTGAGGTGCCGGGTCAACAAAATGGGACGGGCAAGCACAAAAGCCCAATAAGCCTTGACGGGTCAAGCACTGTTGCGACGGGTCATGCACTGTTGTGACGGGTCAAGTACTTGAAACAAGTCACAAAGTGTGACGGGTCAACACAAAACATGTAAAAACACTTGACGGGTCAAACACTGTAGAGACGGGTAAGTCACTGTAGTGACGGGTAAAGGTTAGGAACAACTACACCTGATTGGTTTTATTCATCACCCGACAGTATAGTAGTCTTCAAAACATCACCCGGCAATATTTCTTCATCACCCGGCAACACAGTTGCTTTTCTTTCATCCGGCTTGCTTTCTTCATCACCCGGCAACATAGTTGCTTTTCTTTCATTCGGCTTGCTTTCTTCATCACCCGGCAACATAGTTGTTTTCACTTTCACCCGGCATGCTTTCTTCTTCACACGGCATGCATTCTTCTTCACACGGCAACATTCTTCTTCACACGGCAACATAGTTGTCTTCTATATCACCCGCATGCTTTTCTACCTTACCCGGCAACACAGTTATTCATTTACACGGCAAGATAAAAAAACTCTTTTACCCGGCTGTATAGTGAACACTTGTCACCCGGCAGATATCTATGACCTTCACCCGGCTGTATTTGACATGTTCATTGCCCGGCTACACAGTAGTCATAATATCTTCACCTTTTTCTCAATCACCCGGCTTGTATCAAACTCACAACTTTACCCGGCTGAACAGTGTGTTCATTACCCGGCTGAACAGTTGTGTCTGATATCTTTGCCCGGCTATAACCCTTTGCAATTTTCTTCAATTTTTCTCGTCTGTTGACTTTTTCAACTGCATTTATTGCACCTACAAACATTCTCGACACATTAATTAGACAAGATATCCTTAAAAAGAATTTGTCACATTAATTATCAACAACATTTAAACAAGTCAATAACATTAATTCCAATTAAATTCATTTTTCTTTTTCTTTGATTTTTAAAAACAAATGTTTGTGCACAACCAATTTTTCTATATCCCGAAGCAATTTCTGAAAATCACATTGCAAGACCTTGGGTTTGTTTTTAACACATCCAATACCTTTGCTTTTCATACCACATAATCTTGTTCATTCAAAACACACTTATTCAAACAATATTTTTGGATTTTTGTAGATATTTTTCTTCAATTTTATTCTCCCCCTAAACTTGAAATTTCTTGAAATTTTTAAGTTTAACAAGGATGTCGATGTGTCAATAATGATTCCATATGCCTGCACACACAAAGCACACACATTAAAATAAAGACATATGCAATGCAATGAATCAAAATATCGCAGTGAGATCATACCACACATTATCCGAACATGTTTTGCAAGTTTTGAATAGACATTTGACTTATGTTTGATTGAGTGATGATATGAAAACATACCAATTAGCTCGAGTTGACACACTTACTTTTTCAGTATCATGATGATATTTAAGGTTTGATTAAAATGACTTATGTGACCCACATTTATACATATGTCAACATATTTCCTTATCAACCACTACCCGAATGCATATTGCACACCAACCTGGTCACTTACAGTCATAAACAGTGTGGAATCTGGGTTCTATTCGGATTTGGTCCACTTTGGGACTTCTTTTTAATTCCATTTTGGAATTTTCATTTCCTATCGTTCCCCTTGGGAATCTTCTGAATTCCTTTTTGGAATTTATGTTTGGTGATGGTCCACATTTGGGACTCTTTTTGTTCCATCTTTGGGAATCTTTTGCTGCACCTTGAAGCTCAAAAGAGACTTCGTGTGAGACTTCAGGTCTGTGGGTACCACAACAAAGAAGCTCACGATGCGGTTCATCACACTGAATATACTGCATCGTTACCCGACCATGTACAACTATCATCACAAGCAATGTATCAAAAGATATATATCCAGACATGTATAACAATGGAACTTAACACAAAGATCATTAAGTTTATGTTTGTCAACAATCAACTTACTTTTTCAGTCTAATTGCCTGAGCTGTCTAGCACATCAATTAACATTCATCAGTCTTTATTAAAAATGATGTAACAAATAATGTCTAGTGTAACTATCATTTCTCACTTTTTGCAATATAGATTCTTATGACATGATATTTTTCTTTTCTTTTTGCTTTTATATTTTGTATTTGCTTTTATATTTTTCTTTTTCATGCAAGCACACAATGCAAACCATAAAATAAAAGACAAAGGATTCAATACTTGACATCAACTTATTATATTTTTGGCTTTTATATTTTTCTGATTTTTGTTTTGTTTTTCGAAAAATAGAATCAATCATGATTAATTAATCCTATGGATTGAATTAAGAATTCAAACCGTCCTGACAAAAATGATTTTGTGAAAAGATCTGCCAGTTGTTTGTCGGTATGAACTTTAATCAAAATTATTAAACCTTTTTCAGAGTTGTCTCTTAAAAAGTGATATCGAATTTTGATATGTTTGGTTTTTGAGTGTTGAACAGGATTAGCAGTAATGAACATAGCAGCAGTATTGTCTATGTAAATAGGAGTTTTGAGAAAGTTAAACCCGTAGTCAAGCAATTGGTTTTGTAACCACAAAACTTGAGAACATCCTGCAGATGCAGCGATATACTCTGCTTCAGCTGTGGATACAGAAACGTTGGTCTGCTTCTTGCATTGCCAAGAGACAAGTCTAGGACCCAGAAATTGACATCCACCAGTAGTCGATTTCCTGTCAAGAGCACACCCACCAAAATCACTGTCAGAATAACTGTATAATTCAAAATTGCCTTCATAAGGATACCATAACCCAAGATTCGGTTTCCCTTTAAGGTATCTGAAAATACGTTTAACAGCAACCAGGTGCGACTCTTTTGGATCAGACTGATATCTTGCGCACACACATACAGCATACATGATGTCTGGCCTTGATGCAGTAAGATACATCAGTGAACCGATCATTGATCTGTATAGTGTTTGATCCACGGATTTGCCTTTTGGATCCGGCTGTATCTTGCAGTTGACATCAGATGGAGTTCGAATAGTCTGACAATCTTGCATCTTGAACTTCTTCAACAACTTCTCAACGAACTTTGATTGGTTGATAAAAATTCCGTCAGCTGATTGTTTCACTTGTAATCCAAGAAAGAAGTTAATCTCCCCCATTGAACTCATCTGAAATCTAGACTTCATGATTTCCTCAAATTCTATACACATTGACGCACTGGTCGATCCGAAGATAATATCGTCCACATAAACTTGAACACATAAGAGTTCTTCATTCTCCCTCTTCATAAACAAAGTTGGATCAATCTGTCCTCTTGTGAATCCATGTTCTAGTAAATGCTTAGATAATGTCTCATACCAGATTCTTGGAGCTTGGTGTAGACCATATAGAGCTTTACTCAACTTGTATACACGATGAGGATAGTCAGGATCTTCAAAACCCGGAGGTTGTCTGACATAAACATCATCTGTAATCGGTCCATACAGAAAAGCGCCTTTAACGTCCATTTGGAATACTTTAAACTTCATGAAGGACGCATATGCAAGAAAAACGCGTATAGCTTCAAGTCTTGCGACCGGAGCGAACACTTCTTCATAATCAATGCCTTCTTCTTGAGTATATCCCTGTGCAATTAATCTTGCTTTGTTTCTCACAACAATGCCACGTTCATCTGGCTTGTTTTTGTACAACCATCTTGTACCAATCGCATTCTCTCCTTCAGGTAAGTCCACTAATTTCCAAACTTCTTGTTTGCGAAATTGAAGTAACTCCTCTTGCATGGCTTCAATCCAACTATTATCTTGCAACGCTTCTGAAATGTTCTTCGGCACCACTTGAGAAAGAAAACATGAATAAAGACAAACATTTGCTTGCTCAGTTTGACTTCTTGTAGTTCTCTGATTCAACGGCCCGATAATCTGAGAGACAGGATGTTTCTTGTGAATTCGATGAATTGGTATGTCATCTCCTTGCACTTGACTCTCCAGATTGGAATGATTCAGATTCGGTTGATCTTGTAGAATAGTAGACACATGCGGAGTGAAATTCGGGACTTGATCCGGTGAATTGATGAAGTAATCAAATGATTCTGGAATAACTTCAACATTCGGATCTGATGATGGTTGATTTTGAACAGATCCACCATCATTAGGAGAACTTTGCGGATTCACATCTTCTTCAAGATTGTTTGACTCTTGATCTTCTTGAGAACCAGAAGGACCCGGATCTTGACTAGATTTGACATGATCAGGATTATGAAATGACATGAACGGATACTCAGAGTTGAGATTGCCATCCTCGTCATTATCAGAATCGTCACTAAAGCATCCCAAGTCGCCTGATTCTTTCCTTGCTTTTCCTGAAAAATCAAACAAGTTAGAATTGAAAGATTTTGATAACGAATCTAAATCAAATAACCATTCGGGACCATGCGCCACTGACGGAAACGAATTTTCTAAAAACTTTACGTTAATAGTTTCAATAACAGTATTTGTTTTGCTATTAAAAACCCGATAAGCTTTAGAAACAGACGAATAACCAAGGAAAAATCCATCGTCAGATTTTGACTCAAATGCTTTCAAATAAGAAATATTCGGTTTTCTTCCAAATAACAACTCATAAGATGTTTTCTGTTTATCCTGAACCAGTAATGTTCTGTTTTGTACAAAACATGCAGTAGCAATAGCTTCATCCCAGAATGTGATAGGGATTTTGGCATCTGCAAGCATGGATCTTGCTGCTTCAATTAGTGTCCGGTTTTTCCGTTCCGCAACCCCATTTTGTTGAGGCTTTGTTGGAGCACTAAATTGTCTAGCAATTCCTTTTTCTGCACAAAACAAATCAACATTAGCGTTCTTAAATTCTGTTCCATTATCACTTCTTAAAGTTTTCACTTTACAATCCAACTGATTTTCAACTTTGATAATAAATTCTTTTAACAACTCAGCAGTTTCAGATTTAACATGCAAGAAATAAACCCAAGAAAATCTAGTGAAATCGTCAATAATGACAAAACAGTAAGACTTCTTTCCGATGCTTTGCACATTTGTTGGTCCGAAAAGATCCATATGTAGCATCTGCAAGGGTTTTGAAATGGAGTTTTCTGGCTTGGACTTAAAAGACATGCGATGCTGTTTTCCTTTCAAACATGCTGGACAGAGATCAGTTGTAGAGAACTTCTTCGATGGTATTCCTACAGCGTGATTTCCAGTCACCAGTCGATTCATGTTTCTGAAGTTTGAATGGCCCAGCCGTCTATGCCAAAGCTGACTCTCATCATTTGAAGCATGAGCAATGAGACAAGTAGTTTCGGTTTCAGCATCAATCTGCGACATATCAAGCTTGTATACATCACGATCTCTTAGAGCTTTAACCACCACCCACTCATTGTCAATCTTGAAACCTGGTTTGAGTATATAACAGAAAGAATCATCAAATAAAGTTGAATAAGATTTATCACAAATTTGAGATACACTTAGTAAATTAAAGTTCAACTGTGCACAGTAGTTGACTTTATCAAAACTAATGACCCCATTGGATACGGTTCCTTCTCCTGTTATTTTACCACCCGCATCACCTCCAAATGCAACGTGTGTACCATTTTTCAGCTTGAAATCCTGAAGCAAGGCATGGTTGCCTGTCATGTGTCGGCTACACCCACTATCAACGAACCATGAGTTGATAGGTCTTCTTGGGTGTACCTGCATTTCAACAATCACTTAGTTAGTTTGGTCAACCCAGGCCCACACGGTCTTGGGTTTTCCGAATCTATCTGCAATAGTAACTTGTTGATATTGAACATTTTGAAAATTTGTTTCATTTAAGAGATTTTGATGCTGAAAACTGTTGTTTCGCCCATTGGCGTGAATTGATTGCTTTCTTCTCAAAGCACTAAACCTTTCTTCTAACTTAGGATCAAGGTTATTTTCAAACTTTTGGTTTCTTACCATCAAGGCTCTTGGTTTAAAACTGTTAACCTGCACATTTCTTGATGAAAAGTTAGAAACAGAATTGTTTCGATTGAAATTTCTCAAAACCGGAGAATGACTTTGATTCATATTTTGAAAACCAAATGATTGATTTCTTTGAAAGTTTGAAAACGGAGTCATTTCTCTTGTTGAGTTTGATCGAAAGAAACAATCCTTTGTGTCATGGTTTCTCCTCTCACAAATTTCACAGAATTTGTTATAAAAACATTCTTCTGAAGAATGGTTTCTTTTGTCACAGAAATTGCAGTACCTGTTAAAGAAACATTCAGCAGTTGCATGATTATATCTATCACAAATTTCACAATGTTTCTTGCTAATCCTAAAGAGCCGATTGTTAACTTTTGATGTTGAACTCATTCGAGATTCATTTTCAGTTTTGTTCGGTTTTGGATTAACATTCTTTTGTGGAGATTTTGTTTGTGATATTGATTGCATGGGACTTTGGTTCGATTTTAAACTGTTCTGTTTGGTTACCTTTTTGGTTTCAATTCTCTTATCATTGACAGCGGAAGACTTAGGACCTGAACCTGTTTTCAGACCAGAGTTAGATTTGATTGGAGAATTGATTGGTTTACCATAAGATCCGTTCAAATCAAACATTCCTGCAGACACAAACTTGATTTTCTTACCTTTTGACACTTTCTTCTTAACAGTTTTATCATTTTGAGCTTTGGTATTGTCATTTGATTTTATGACACTTTTACCTTTCGATTCTTGTGTTTCAGATTGATTGATCTTTACTTTCGATTTCTGCTTCTTCGCATTTGAAATTTCAGCCTTCTTCACTTCTTGCTTCTTGATCAACTGATCAGCAACTTGCGCCTTTTGTTCTTTCTTCCACCTGATGTATTCAGGATCATTGTATCCTGAAAATTCACCTTCATCCTTCACTGTTTCTGGCTTCGGATTCAGTTCCGGATACTCAACCAGTTGAATCAGAACAGGCTCTGATTTGTTGCTAGCTTCATCATCACCTTCAGTTGTCACACCATCTTCTTCTTTCAGACTTTCCATCAAAACTTCAGAACCTTCAGACTCGGATTTACTTCTTTGAATTTCTTTGAATTTTCGTTCATTTTCAGGTGAATGATCAAATTCATTAAAGTTTTCCGGTAAGGTTTGAGTGATTGAATTTGGCATTGGTTCATGAGTAAAACCCAACCCAGTTTTGGTTTTGTTACCTCTTTCACTTATAAGTTGTTTAACCATGTTCTTACAACTTTTCACTTTTGTTAGTTCAACTTGCGTGACAGCATGAGCAACTTTTTCTTGTTCAAAGTTCTTTGTCATTTCTTCAAGTTGTTTTGTTACCAGTTCCAGTTCCTTTAATGTCTTGTTCCATGATTCTTTAAGTGACAAAATCTTCTCATCAGAAATTTTATGATCAATTTTAAGTTGTTCATGAAGTTTTTCATGTTTACTTAATTTATCACCAATTTTAAATGAATGAATTCGATAATGTTCTACTTGTTGAATGCATTGTTCAGAACATAACCTTTCTTTCACATCAGCAGGTAATGGAACATAGTTAGGGGGTAAGTCATTACTAACCTTTGGTTGTTCGATAGAAGATGAAGACTCACTGGCAGTAGCCATCAGCGCAATTTCAGACTCAGATTCTTCAACAGGATCAGACTTTGCACTCCAGTCATATTCCTCTGAATCTTCAATTACAGTATCTTCAGTCACCTTGTTATCTCCTTCTTCTGACCAATCCTCTTCGATTTCACATACCAGTGCCAAACTTGATGTAAGATCAGACGTAAATTGTTCTGCATAAGCGCTCCAATCATAACCGTCTTTTACACTAACTACCAGTGCCTTTGTTTGGTCTTCTGGTTTCTTTCCTTCATCCTTCAATTCTGGCATGGGAAGACTTTGGTATGGTTTCTGAAAGAAACGTTGATTTCTTTGTTGATAGCTTGAAGACTGTTGTGAGCTTTGACCTTGACCTTGATTACTTGAACTAGCTTGGTCGTTGAAATTCTGATTCTTAGGAGCTTTGCATTCCCTTGAAAAATGACCATACTGGTTACAATTGAAACATCTGGCCTTTGATTTGTCAAAACCAACAGTTTTGTTTGCATGAGGCTTGTAGCTTCGGTTAACATATGCATGCTTCTGCGTTCTATATGCAACCATTACCATTTGCCAGTTTAAATCCATTTCCTCAACGTCAACAGGATCCATCTCAAATAAGTCTTGAAGTACAACATCCATTTGAATTAAGTGACTTCCTTGATATGCTTAAAAACTTGCCATAAAGGCTATAAAGGCAGTTTTGGTCTCGTCATCTTGTAACAAGATGTTCATCACATCTTTTACTTTGGCTTGAACATTCGAACTTTGACTTTCTGCTTGATTCTTCAGATTCTGACTTTGAACTTGAGCTCTTGGTGGAGATTGAGGTTGAGAATAAGTTGGTGGACTTGGAAAATATGATGAATCAGTATAGAAACTAGCACCAACAAATAAATCACCCTCTTCTTCAAATTTGGTTGCATCTTGTGCAAGAAATGCATTCTCCATAGTATTGGCAGGATTTACCACATACTTATATTGAGCTTGTGAGCTTGATCTATCAGTATTTCTTGATCCTTCATCAATCTCAACTTCTTCAATCTTTCCAATAAGCAGATCTAAATCCATTGGAAATTTCTCAGTATGCTTTAACAGAGTAACAGTCTGCTTCCATGATGATGGTAAAGCACATAACAATCGATCATTCAAGTCTTGAAGGTCAGTCTTAACTTCGAGGTTTGACATCTCAGTAGTTAAGTGAACAAACCTGTTCATCATCTGATGCACTGTTTCTCCATTAATATGTTCAAACAACTCCAATTGTCTTTTCAACTTTGATTTCTTCAAACTTCTCAATTGTTCTCCTCCTTCACATATCGACTTTAATGCCTTGAAACATGTATAACCAGTTTGATATGCATCCAATCTCGACAGAACTTGAAGTGGCAGTCCCTTGCACATTAAAGAATAAGCCTTGCTATCATTCTTCACTTTCCTCAAATCTTCTGCTGACAAATTATCCTCTGGATAAGGTTCAGTAGAGTCTTTGGTGTAGGTACTTGCACTATCTGGAGCTGTCTGAGTTGGAATGTGAGGACCTTTTTCAATGGACTTCCATAGATCATTGTCAATAGAACACAAATGATGTCTCAGTCTGATTGTCCAATTCTTGAAATCTGCACGATTAACAAGTCTAGGAACACGGTTATCAGAATCATCATTAGGAGCCATTTTTAACAATTTTTAAAGAAAATATTTTTGGTTTTTGTTAAATTTTTTTTTTTGAAAAGAAATGATTAAAATACTAAAATAAAGACAAGTAATTAAAGACAAGATAAGAAAACAATAAAAATGAGTCACACGGCTGAACAGTGAAAATCCTTCTTCACCCGGCTAAACAGTGGCTTTGTTCTTCACCCGGCAGAAAAAAAAGTCTTTACACGGCTCAACAGTTGTAAATCTTGGCTTCTTTACCCGGCAGAACAGTTACCCGGCAAAATAGTTAACCTTGACACGGCAATAATCTTTGACCCGGCTTGAATCTTGACACGGTAGAAAGGCTTTACCCGGCTGAACAGTTGTCGATCACACGGTAATGTTGTTTACCCGGCTACACAGTCTTTGATCACTCGGCTGAAATTTCTTAATCACCCGGCGTAACAGTGTATTACCCAGCACAATAGTGTTTGATCCGGCTGAACAGTAACACCTTTTCTTCGTCAAATTCTTTACCCGACAAGCACAAATTCCTTTACACGGCTGCACAGGACCTAATTGTTCTTCAATCTAAGTCCAAAGGAAAATGTCTAAGTCAAATTTGTTACCCGGCAAGTTAATCTTCAACCAAGTTCATACTAATAATTCTCTTTGTATATTGATGATCAAAGCAGATTTGTAATACAAGTGCAGGAGAAAATAAATCACACACACTAAGTTCTCTCTCTCACGTGAAAATGTGATCTAGCCTCTCTCCTCACACTCTCTCACTACATGCTTTAAAGCAACAATTACAAGTTTAAGGAATATAACAAAATAGACCCTAAACTATACATAAACATATAAACAAAATAC
Source organism: Tagetes erecta (assembly GCA_030867185.1). Lineage (NCBI taxonomy): Eukaryota > Viridiplantae > Streptophyta > Magnoliopsida > Asterales > Asteraceae > Tagetes > Tagetes erecta. The sequence goes on from CM061488.1 coordinate 13,245,834, forward strand.
AAAGTAAATCTTAATCTAGGAAATAGCCCTAACAGTTGTTCATGTACCTCTATATTTTAGGCATCGGTCTCTGCCGGTTGGTTGCCATAATGAGGTAGGTAAATCAAAACTGAATTGTCTAGGCTTCATACGAAACCAGTTTGTTGCCATAGTCATGTAAGTTTCAAGTTATAAAGAAATGTAATCGTTTCTCAACTAAGGCCCCTAAAAAAAATTTTGGCCTAAAAAGCGGGATACTTTTGAACAAGGTCATTGTCAAATATTTCTCATGCAGACTTCAGTGAACAATTCAAAACTAGCAGATACATACCTAGTTTAAGCTTCACTAGCAGAGCAAGTCACTAAAAAAAAACTTTTGCTCTAAAGTGTTACATAATACAAACTAGTCACTTCATGTAATGCTAGTGTAGGCGTGTGTATGTGTATATCACATGTATGTGGGTCATAAATAAATTTTCACAAGTCCAACTAATGTCATTTCTGAAATCACGCGTGTACAAGTCACTAACCAATACTAAGTTCATAAATAATTCACTCGGTGCAACTAATGTAGTGTACAGTTATAGTCTAGAATGCAATGCAAACCTAGTTCGCTATAACCAATGGCTCTGATACCAATCTGTCACACCCCCAAAATCCACTAACGGAGTTTTACCGTTAAGTGTGTGACAAACCAGGATCTCAGTCATTAGTTACACCAAACGACACTATATGAATTTAAAACATACGTGTCTCATTAAATGAGAAAATTTTAATACAGAGTTAACGTTTAAAAGTTTGCGGAAGCGTAATCGAAATGTAATGTCAAAATATTAAATGTAAACTAAACGCGCAGAACACGCGCCCAACACGAGATACACAGTCTAAATAGTCATTAAACTCAAAACATGATTTTTAATGCAAGAAAGTGTTTAAATAAAAATTCGTGACTCCATGCCATGTCCTAGGTGCGTGGTACCCCAATGACCTGTAAAAGTGAAAGGCTAACAAGTGTCAACACGACGGTTGGTGAGTTCACATAGTAAGTATAGAATCCAGTAAGTTCAGTTGCAAGCAGAAATATAAATTAAGTATGTCATTGTAGGTAGCTAGTCTACAGCACATGTCCTAGAGGCGTATGTATCTGACCGAAGCTGACGTATGTACACATTAGGTGCATTTTGCCCGTTCGTACATCCCAGCAGGATGCACTGTAAGTATGTTAGGTCATTCAACACCCGTTCGACAGGTCCTTCTGTCGTGCTAGCACGACTAGCCCGGGTGGGGTTTGTCAAACCCAGTAGTACTACTCAAAATTTCCCCGCTATTTCACAAATACTAACGGTCAACTAGGTATCCATGGGGTCTTTCATGAACAAAATAAAAGTTGCTATATCCAGACATGCGACATACAAAATTTGTAAATCCGTAAAAGTAATCGACCGTGTTCAGCCCATAAAGGGTAGAATAGTAAAAGTGCGGTTTAGTGAACTCACCTTAGGTTGCGCAGCAATTTAGTTTCTAAAAGCACACAGTAATACAGCAACCTAAATAACAGTAGGTCTATTAATGTGTGTTCATGTAGGGTCATAGTACCCTATGCATCCAAATGGTCATACAGATTGTGCGAGTTTGGAATAGTTTGACTTTTTGACCACGTTTGACTTTTAGTTGACTTTTGGTCCAAGTTTGACTTTTAGTTGACTTTTGGTCCAAGTTTGACTTTTAGTTGACCCGAGTTGACCCACGACCCGTTGGTGATTTATTAAGTGTAAACACGCTACAAATGATGTATTTAACTATATTACATTCGCATACCACACTACACGTCACACAACCAACAAATTGGATTTCAAATTCCACAAAAGTTTCCTTTATAGGATGGTCGGATTTGTAAAGTATACTTGCATATTCCAACATCCTAAGCATGTCAACTATTACACAAATACCATAGCACACTACACAAGTCAACAACACATACTAACACTTTGCGGTTCCTACATGAAGCATACTAGCATGTGTGGTCATTTCTAAGCAATACATAATGTTCACATGTTTTGTACAACTAGCATAATAACCCTTTCATCATACATTCTAGTTAATCTTGCATATACAACCTAGACTTCAATTAACCAATTTCAAGTACTCACTTTCAATTCAACTTGTACCTATAAATGTCAACGCATGATCAAAGCACGTTTACCAATCATCACTTGTCCACAATCACTCACATGCAACCCCAAATCACGTTTGTGCGTCCAAAATCATAACACATGCATCCTAGTCGTTTTTCATGTCAAAAAGTTTCTACATTTAGCAAGTATTCCAAACCAAGTCGAATTCGTATGTTCAAATAACCAAAATTCGTCTAACATATCTTACAAACATACTAGCAAGTCCATAATGATCATTATATGTCCATAACATGCGATTTCACACGATCTCTAACACAAAAGTTACTATATTTAGTAATCTATCATAACAATCATGAAATTTCACAAACAAGTAGCCAATCTTCATCCCATTCATCATCTAAATACATATTGAATCCTATTTTCACAATATCGATCATGCAACATCAAGTTTCAATGATTCCATATCAAACCCTAATTCCATAAACACACTTTTTGCACCAATTTCATCATCTAGCTATCCAAATAACCAATAACACATAACTAATATCCCAATTCCACAACACAATCATCAATTGGCCATTTTGGATGAACTAGGGTTTCATTCCTATAATTTTCGTAACATACATATAATGTTAAGAATGAAACTTACTTGTTATGTATTTGTAACTTCAATCAACAACCAAAAACACCACCTAAGACCCAACACAACCGAACATCATCAATGGACAAACCAAGCAGCCGAATCTTCAAATGGCCATAACTTTTTAATCGCTACGAGTTAGAAGACTTATTTACTATCATTGGAACCGTCTCGTCGAGACGAAGATTTTGATATATAATAGGCCCCGTGACGACGTCGGAGCTGGCCGGAATCTGGCCGGAAAGGGTGACGGCTTCAAGATCAAAAGGAAAAGGCTTTGTGCCGTTTTTTGTTAAAAATATTTAGGTTTAGGTTAGTTAATTTTTGATTAATTTGTTAATTGTTGAGTTGGGTTGGGCCTTGGGCCACCCATGGGTCACATGGATGATCCATGGGCCCCGTTTTGTTTCGGTTTTGCAAACACACTTAAAATCTTTCTCAAATATTCATTTTTGTTTCGTAAGGGTTACCGAAATCCGCAAACAGTTAAAACCGGTAAAATACGCGGTTACACGAAATTTCAACAATTAAACACACATAACAGTTAAAATGTATTATTATTGTATTCGTATTTATTTAAGATCACCAACGCCCGGGTATTAACTCGTGTGGTCGTTTCGTGTGAATATTTATATAACGGTTTGCACATTTAATTCATCAAATTAAATGAAAAGTATAATTGCGTTAACGTGACTAACAGAGTTTAACTAACGAAGTTAACCTGAATTTGTCGGGTGTCACACCATGAAACAACTTATTGGCTGTAAAATGCAAGAGGGCTCACCAGTTAGTGCTCATGTACTTCAGATGAAAGGTTATATTGACCAGATGGCCAAACTTGGTAACCCTATGCAAGATGAAATGGCAGGTGACTACATCTTGAACTCCCTCCCTAGCTCTTACGACCAGTTCGTAATGAATTACAACATGAATGCATGGGTGAAGCCTGTTGCCGAGCTACATGGTATGCTCAAAACAGCCGAGATGAATATCCCAAAGCAGAACCAAGTTTTGATGGTCAGATTTGGTGGTATTAAGAAGCCGAACCCCAAGAAAAAGGGTTATAACAGCAAAGGCAAGAATAAAGTTAATGTTGCTGTCAATCGCGCCACCAACAATAACAAGGTCATTGCAAAACCAAAACCACCCCCTCCTAAGAGCGTCAGGGTTTTGAATGCAACAAGACGGGGCACTAGAAAAGAAACTACCCTGAATATCTGGCTAAGCTGAGAAAAATGAAGGCCTTTAGAGAAGGCACTTCAGGTATTTCTATTTATGCTATTGAACTTTTTACTGTCTCTAGCAACACATGGGTATTTGATACTGGATGTGGTTACCACATCGTTAATGTCTTGCAGGAACCTGAATAGTGGAAGAAGCTGAAACAAGTCGACATGGAGCTCATCGTTGGTGATGGGAAGAGAGTACCAGTTCTTGCAACTGGAACATATCATCTTTCATGTCCTTCTGGCCTTTTAGTTATTTTGAATAATTGTTTGTTTGCACCTGGTTTAACCAGAAACATTATTTCTATTTCTTCTTACTTGAATGATGTTTTTTATTTTGAGGCTAATCCTCGAAATGGTATCTACGAGGTACACGTTCACACAAATAATAACATTTATAATCTTTCTAAATGTTCCAAATCTGGTACGAATGATACTTATCTATGGCATTGTAGACTTGGCCATATAAGCAAGGCACGCTTGAAAAGGCTTCAATCTGATGGAATTCTTGAATCCACTGGACCTGACTCCTTTGATGACTGCGAGTCTTGCTTAGCTGGCAAACTCACTAAACACCCCTTCACGCATGTAGGTGAACGGGCTAACGATCTGCTAGCACTAATACATACTGATGTATGTGGTCCTTTCAGAACGATGTCTAGAACTCATGAAAGATACTTTGTCACATTTATCGACGATTACAGTCGATATGCTTATGTCTATTTGATGAAACACAAACATGAAACTTTTGAAAAGTTCAAAGAGTTTCAAAAGGAAGTAGAAAACCAACTCGGAAAAACGATTAAAACACTTCGATCAGATCGAGGTGGTGAATATCTCAGCTCAGAATTCCTCAATCATCTAAAGGAACGTTGAATAATTTCACAGCCCACTCCACCTGGCACACCCCAACTCAATGGCGTGTGCGAGAGGAGAAATCGAACCTTGCTAAGCATGGTCCGATCGATGATGTGTAGGACAAACTTGCCTTACTCCTTCTGGAGTTATGCTCTTATGAACGCCGCTCGCATTATCAACCTAGTACCGACTAAAAAAGTAGACAAAACCCCATATGAGATATGGCATGGGCATAAACCTAATTTGTCTTACCTTAGAGTATGGGGATGTGATGCTTACATCACCAGTGATTTTGATGACAAGCTCGATCCTCGAGGCGAAAAAGTTGTTTTCGTCGGATACTGTAACAAAAGCAGATTATAATTCTACCATCCTGATGCATAAATTATTTCCATCAAAAGAAGAGGACACTTCCTCGAGAAAGAAGCTCTTGATCGAGGAACAGGAAACAATGTTGTGGATCTCGAAGAAGTTCGAGAATCACCAACTACCACTGATGAAGTCGGAAAGTCTGATGCACCAGAAGTTGTTGCAAATGAATCAGACGAGAACACGAGCATTCGCATAAGTAGTAGGACTCTTAAGGAACTTGAAAGATATCTTTGGAATCTTGAGGGTGCTGAAGTTCTGGTAGTAGCAGACTCTAATGACGCACCTGCTAACTATAAATATGCTATCTTAGATCTAAAATCTGCGAAATGGCTGGAAGTCATGAATGTTGAGATGCAATCTATGCGTGACAATCAAGTCTGGGACTTGGTTGAGTTACCTCCCGACTCACGGGCAATAGGAAGCAAATGGCTTTTCAAAAGAAAACCCAACATGCATGGATAGATACCCACTTATAAAGCACGACTAGTTGCGAAAGGTTAAACTCAGATTGAGGGTATTGATTATGAAGAAACCTTTTCGCCCGTTGTTATGATCAAGTCGATCCGGATATTACTTGCCATCGCTGCGTACTATGATTATGAGATATGGCAAATGGATGTTAAAACCGCTTTCCTTAGTGGACATCTTTCTGAAGATGTCTATATGGTTCAGCCTGAAGGTTTTGTCGATCTAAAATATCCTAAAAGGGTGTGCAAGCTGAATAAGTCCATTTATGGACTTAAACAGGCATCTCATAGCTGGGATCTTCGTTTTGACCAAAAAATCAAAGAGTTTGGTTTTGTCAAAAATGAAGATGAGCCTTGTGTTTATAGAAAAGCTAGTGGCAGCTCTATATCATTCATCATCTTGTATGTAGATGATATACTGATCATTGGAAACAACATCCCTATGCTTAATGAAGTTAAACAATGGTTGGGATCTTGTTTTGCAATGAAAGATCTTGGAGAAGCAGCTTATATTCTTGGAATCAGGATCTACAGAAACAGATCTAAGCGGCTTCTATGGCTAAATCAAAGCACGTATATTGACAAAATGATGACACGCTTTAAGATGGAAAACTCCAAGAAAGGGGGTGTTCCTATGACTAAAGGAACCATGTTGAACAAATCGCAATCTCCTTCAACAGACATTGAAATTAAGCGAATGGAAGCAGTTCCATATGCTTCAGCGATTGGTTCTATCATGTATGCTATGTTGTGTACAAGTCCTGACGTCTCGTGTACCTTAAGCATGACAAGTCGTTACCAGCAAAGTCCTGGCATGGCCCATTGGACTGCAGTCAAGAACATTCTTAAGTACTTGAGAAGAACTAAAGATATGTCTTTAATCTTTGGAGGAGTGGAAGAGGAGCTCACTGTAAGATGTTACACTGATGCTAGTTTTCAAACTGACCGAGATGATTCTCGCTCACAATCAGGGTTCGTGTTCACTCTAAATGGAGGAGTTGGTTCATGGAAAAGCTCCATGCAGAGTGTAGTGGCGGATTCAACCACCGAATTTGAATATATTGTTGCCTCAGATGCTGCTAAGGAAGCAGTGTGGATGAAGAAATTCATAACTGATCTCGATGTGGTTCCAAGTATACGAAAACCAATTGAGATATTTTGTGATAATACTGGTGCTATTTCCCAAGCCAAAGAGCCCAGATCTCATCAAAAGGCAAGGTACATTCATAGGAAGTTCCACTTGATACTGGAAATTGTGGAACGTGGAGACATCATAATAAGCAAAGTGAACATAGATCAAAACTTAGCAGACCCGTTTACTAAGCCCATGACGCAGGACAAACATGATGTGCATAGGAATGCCATCGGGCTTAGAGTAGCTAACTTTGAGTTTTGATTTAGTATTTGGATGTACGAACATTTTAACAGTTTCTGAATTCGTTTGAATTTTTATTTTGATTTGTAAAGTTTATAACTGTGTTCGATTTTAATACGTTTAATCCATGAATATTTTATTCTAAACTAACGTAGTCAATCAGTGTCAGGGTTATTTCCTTGTTAAGATTTACTTTGTATTTTTGTTTATATGTTTGTATAGTTTAGGGTTTATTATGTATTTTCCTTAAACTTGCATTTTGTTTGTTATAAGCATGTAGTGTGTGTGTGTTAGAAAGGAGGCTAGATCACTTTTACACTGTTAGAGAGAGAATTAACTGTGTGTGATTTTGTTTCTCCTGCACTTGTACTACGAATTGCTTTGATCATCAATATACAAGAGAATTTATGAGTATGAACTGTGTTTGTGATTGAATCGTTTGTTTGTGCAAAGTTATTCTGATCATTTGAGTGATATTATCGATCCAATTGAACCTATCAATTGGTATCAGAGCTTTCGGTATTGTGTTCTTCGCTGTTCTTAAGCAAAACACATCAATATTGCTCAAAATATCATGATCTGAATGAATTGTTGGTGTTTTTAGTTGTGATTTATCATCGCAATCACTCCTATACACAACGATTGTGCAGATTCTATCAGATCATCATCAGATCTGAAGAATTAAGAAGAATAGAAAAAGTTACTTTTCGATCAAATTTTTGCTCAATTTCATCAGATTTGATCATTTTTTGGATTGATTGATAAAAGGGATTGATAATCGGACTATTTCACAGCTTGTGTGTGAATTTTGGACAATTTGGACAAGTTTTGACAAAACCCAGAAAAAATCTCACGAAGAAGATGATGAACAGTATGATGTTGGTTGAAGATTAACTTGCCGGGTGATTATTTTTGACTTAGACAATTTCCTTGGACTTAGATTTGAGAAGAAATTAGGTCCTGTATTGCCGTGTAAGGGAATTTGTGCTAGACGGGTGAAGAATTTGACTTGAAAAAGTGTTACTGTTCAGTCGTGTGATACACTGTTGTGCCGGGTAAAACACTGTTACGCCGGGTGATAAACAAAATACAGCCGGGTAATCATCAATTGTGTTGCCGGGTAAACAACTTGCCGTGTGATCGAGTACTGTTCAGCCGTGGAAGCTTTTTATTGTGTCAAGATTCTGCCGGGTCAAAGACTTATTGTCGTGTGAAGTTTATTCTTGCTGCCGGGTAACTGTTCATCCGGGTGAAGAACAAAATTATTAACAACTGTTGAGCCGGGTAACTGTTCAGCCGTGTAAAGACTTTTTCTGCCGGGTGAAGAACAAAGACACTGTTTAGCCGGTGAAGAAGGATTTTCACTGTTTTGCCGTGTGACTCATTTTAGTTGTTTTTATTACTTGTTTCTTATCTTGTCTTTAATTACTTGTCTTTATTTTAGTATTTTTAATCACTTCTTTTCAAAAATTAACAAAAACCAAAAATATTTTTTTTAAAAAAATTGTTAAAATGGCTCCTAATGATGATTCTGATAACCGTGTTCCTAGACTTTTGAATCGTGCAGATTTCAAGAACTGGACCATCAGGTTGAGACATCACTTGTGTTCTATTGATAATGACTTGTGGAAGTCCATTGAGAAAGGTCCTCACATTCCAACTCAAACAGCACCAGATAGTGCAAGTACCTATACTAAAGATTCTACTACACCTTATCCGGAGGATAATTTGTCAGCAGAAGATCTAAGGAAGGTAAAGAATGATAGCAAGGCCTACTCTTTAATGTGCAAGGGGTTGCCTCTTCAAGTTTTGTCTAGATTGGATGCATATCAGACTGGTTATACATGTTTCAAAGCTTTGAAGTCGATATGTGAAGGAGGAGAACAATTAAGGAGTTTGAAGAAGTTGAAACTAAAAAGACAATTAGAGTTGTTTGAACACATCAATGGAGAGACAGTACATCAGATGATGAACAGGTTTGTTCACTTAACTACTGAGATGTCAAACCTCGGAGTGAAGACTGAACTTCAAGACTTAAATGATCGATTGTTGAATGCTTTACCATCATCATGGAAGCAAACTGTTACTCTGTTGAAACATACTGAGAAATTTCCAATGGAACTTGATTTGCTTATTGGAAAGATAGAAGAAGTTGAGATTGATGAAGGATCTAGAAACACTGATAGATCAAGCTCACAAACTCAGTATAAGTATGTGGTAAATCATGCCAATACTGTGGAGAATGCTTTTCTTGCACAAGATGCAACAAAGTTTGAAGATGAGGGTGACTTATTCGTTGGTGCAAGTTTCTTTACTGATTCAGCATATTTTCCTAATTCACCGACTTACTCTCAACCTCAATCTCCACCAAGAGCTCAAGTTCAAAATCAGAATCAGATGAATCAGTCAGACAGTCAAAGTTCAAATGTTCAAGCCAAAGTGAAAGACGTAATGAATATTCTGCTTCAAGATGACGAAACTAAAACTGCCTTTACTGCTTTTATGGCAAGTTTTCAAGCGTACCAAGGAAGTCATCTAAGTCAAATGGACGTGGTCCTTCAAGACTTATTTGAAATGGATCCAGTAGATGTTGAAGAAATGGATCTTAATTGGCAGATGGTTATGGTTGCATATCGAACACAAAAGCATGCATATGTTAACCGAAATTACAAACCTCATGCTAACAAGACAGTTGGATTTGACAAATCTAAGGCCAGGTGCTTTAATTGTAACCAGTATGGTCATTTCTCAAGAGAATGCAAAGCTCCAAAGAATTTCAATGATCAAGCTAGTTCAAGCAATCAAGGTCAAGGTCAAAGTTCTCAACAGTCTTCGAGTTACCAGCAAAGAAATCAGCGTTTATTTCAAAAGCCGTACCAAAGTCTTCCTATGCCTGAGTTGAAGGATGAAGGAAAGAAGCCAGAAGATCAAACTAAAGCATTGGTTGTAAGTGTACAAGACGGATATGACTGGAGTGCATATGCAGAACAGTTTACATCTGATCTTACATCAAATCTGGCTTTGGTATGTGAAATTGAAGAAGACTGGTCTGAAGAAGGGATGGAAAGATGGTTGATGATGTGAGTGAAGATACTGAAGATTATGACTGGAGTGCTAAGTCTGATCCTACTGAAGAGTCTGAAGCTGAAATTGCGTTAATGGCTACATCCATTGAGTCTTCATCTTCTACTGAACAACCAAAGGTTAGTAATGACTTACCCCCTAATTATATTCCATTGCCCCTAGATGTGAAGGAAAGGTTATGTTCTGATCAGTGCATTCAACAAGTAGAACATTATCGAACTCATTCATTTAAAATCGGTGATAAATTAAGTCAACATGAAAAACTTCATGAAAAACTTAAAATTGATCATAAAATTTCTGATGAGAAGATTTTGTCACTAACTGAATCATGGAACAAAACTTTAAAAGAATTGGAAATTGTTACCAAACAACTTGAAGAAATGACAAAGAACTTTGAACAAGAAAAAGTTGCACATGCAGTCACTCAAGTTGAACTAAAGAAAGTTAAAAGTTGTAAAACAATGGTTGAACAACTCATTAATGAAAGAGGTAACAAAAATAAAACCGGGTTGGGTTTTACTCATGAACCAATGCCAAATTCAATCACTCAAACCTTACCGGAAAAAAACTTTAATGAATTTGATCATTCACCTGAAAATGAAAGAAAATTCAAAGAAATTCAAAGAAGTAAATCCGAGTCCGAAGGATCTGAGGTGTTGATCGAAAGTTTGAGAGAAGAAGATGGAATGACAACTGAAGCAGATGATGAAGCAAGCAACAAATCTGAAAACAAGCCGGAGCCTGTTCTGATTCAACTCATTGAATATCCAAAGCTTAATCCCGAACCAAAACAAACGGTGAAGGAAGAAGGTGAATTTTCAGGATACAATGATCCTGAGTACATCAAGTGGAAGAAAGAACAAAAGGCGCAAGTTGCTGATCAGTTAATCAAGAAGCAAGAAGTGAAAAAGACTGAAGTTTCGAATGCAAAGAAGCAGAAATCGAAAATCATGAACAATCAATCTGAAACGAAACAGTCAAAAGGCAAAAGTGTCTTAAAATCGAATGAAAACACAAAAGTTCAAAGTGTTAAAACTGACAAAGTTAAACCTGTCAAGAAAGTGTCAAAAGGTAAGACAATCAAGTTTGTGTCTGCAGGTACTTTTGACATGAACGGTTCTTATGGTAACCAAATCAATGCTCAAATCAAATCTAACTCTGGTCTGAAAACAGGTTCAGGTCCTAAGTCTTCCGCTGTCAATGATAAGAGAATTGAAAACAAAAAGGTGACCAAACAGAACAGTTTAAAATCAAACCAAAGTCCCATGCAAGCAAAAACGCAAACAATGTCTCCACAGAAAAATGTTAATCTAAAACCGAACAACTATGATAATGAATCACGTTTTGGTTCAACTTCAAAAGTTAACAATCGGCTCTTTAGGATTAGCAAGAAACATTGTGAAATTTGTGATAGATATAATCATGCAACTGCTGAATGTTTCTTTAACAGGTACTGCAGTTTCTGTAACAAAAGAAATCATTCTTCAGAAGAATGTTATTTTAACAAATTTTGCGAAATTTGTGAGAGAAGAAACCATGATACAAAGGATTGTTTCTTTCGATCAAACTCAACTAGAGAAATGACTCCATTTTCAAACTTTAATAGAAATCATTCTTTTGGTTTTCAAAATATGAGTCAAAGTCATTCTCCAGTTTTGAGAAATTTCAATCGAAACAATTCTGTTTCTAACTTGACAAGAAGTGTGCAGGTTAACAATTTTAAGCCAAGAGCTTTGTTGGTAAGAAACCAAAAATTTGAAAACAACCTTGATCCTCAGTTGGAGGAAAGGTTCAGAGCTTTAAGAAGAAAGCAGTCAATGAACGCTAATGGGCGAAACAACAGTTATCAGCATCAAAATCTCATGAATGAAACAAATTTTCAAAATATTCAATATAAACAAGTTACAATTGCAGATAAATTCGGAAAACCCAAGACCGTGTGGGCCTGGGTTGACCAAACTAACTGAAAATGTTTGAATTGCAGGTACGCCCAAGAAGACCTATCAACTCATGGTTTGTTGATAGTGGGTGTAGCCGGCACATGACAGGCAACCATGCCTTGCTTCAGGATTTCAAGCTGAAAAATGGTACACACGTGGCGTTTGGAGGTGATGCTGGTGGTAAAATCACAGGAGAAGGAACTGTTTCGAATGGAGTCATTAGTTTTGATAAAGTCAACTACTGTGCACAGTTGAACTTTAACTTACTAAGTGTCTCGCAAATTTGTGACAAATCCTATTCAACTCTTTTTGATGATTCTTTCTGTTATATTCTTAAACCAGGTTTCAAGATTGACAATGAGTGGGTAGTGGTGAAAGCGCCTAGAGATCGTGATGTATACAAATTGGATATGTCGCAGATTGATGCCGAAACCGAAACAACCTGTCTCATTGCCCATGCTTCAAATGATGAGAGTCAGCTTTGGCATAGACGGCTGGGACATTCCAACTTCAGAAACATGAACCGTTTGGTAACTGGAAATCACGCTGTGGGAATCCCATCGAAGAAATTCTCCACAACTGATCTTTGTCCAGCGTGTTTGAAGGGAAAACAGCATCGGATGTCTTTTAAGTCCAAGCTCGAAAACTCCATTTCAAAACCCTTGCAGATGCTACATATGGATCTTTTTGGACCGACCAACGTTCAAAGCATCGGGAGAAAATCATATTGTTTAGTTATCATAGATGACTTTACTAGATTTTCGTGGGTTTATTTTTTGCATGCTAAATCTGAAACAGCTGAATTATTGAAAGAATTTATCATTAAAGTTGAAAATCAATTGGAATGCAAAGTTAAAGTTTTAAGAAGTGATAATGGAACTGAATTTAAGAATGCTAATGTTGATTTATTTTGTGCAGAAAAGGGGATTGCTAGACAATTTAGTGCTCCAAGAACACCTCAACAAAACGGGGTTGCGGAACGGAAAAACCGGACACTGATTGAAGCAGCAAGATCCATGCTTGCAGATGCCAAAATCCCTATCACTTTTTGGGACGAAGCTATTGCAACTGCGTGTTTTGTACAAAATAGAACATTATTAGTGCAAGATAAAAAGAAAACTTCTTATGAGTTGTTGTTTGGAAGGAAACCAAATATTTCTTACTTAAAAGCATTTGGTTGTCCGATATCGATTTTAAATTTGAATGATCATCTCGGGAAGTTTGAGTCAAAATCTGACGATGGATTTTTCTTAGGTTATTCGTCTGTTTCTAAAGCTTATCGGGTTTTTAATAGCAAAACAAATACTGTTATTGAAACTATTAACGTCAAGTTTTTAGAAAATTCGTTTCCTTTAGTGGCTCATGGTCCCGAATGGTTATTTGATTTAGATTCATTATCGAAATCCTTCAATTCTAACTTATTTGATTTTTCAGGAAAAACAAACAAGGAATCAGGCGACTTAGGATGCTTTAGTGACGATTCTGATAATGACGAAGATGGAAATATCAACTCTGAATATCCATTTATGTCTTTTCACAATCCTGATCATGTCAAATCCAGTCAAGCTCCGGGTCCTTCTGGTTCGCATGAAGATCAAGAATCGAACAATCAAGAAGAAGATGTGATTTCTCCTAATGATGGTGGATCTGTTCAGAATCAACCATCATCAGATCCGAATGGTGAAGCTGTTCCAGAATCTTTTGATTACTTCATCAATTCACCGGATCAAGTCCCGAATTTTACTCCACATACTTCGTCCATTCTACAAGATCTACCAAATCTGAATACTTCAAATCTGGAGAGTCAAGTGCAAGGAGGTGACATACCAATTCATCGAATTCACAAGAAACATCCTGTCTCTCAGATTATTGGGCCGTTGAATCAGAGAACTACAAGAAGTCAGACTGAGCAAGCAAATGTCTGTCTTTATTCGTGTTTTCTATCACAAGTGGTGCCAAAGAACATTTCAGAGGCGTTGAAAGATAACAGTTGGATTGAAGCTATGCAAGAGGAATTACTTCAGTTTCGCAAACAGGAAGTTTGGAAACTTGTGGACTTACCTGAAGGAGAGAACGCAATTGGTACAAGATGGTTGTACAAAAACAAGCCAGACGAACGTGGCATTGTAGTGAGAAACAAAGCAAGACTGATTGCACAGGGATACACTCAGGAAGAAGGCATTGATTATGAAGAGGTGTTTGCTCCGGTCGCAAGACTTGAAGCCATACGCGTTTTGCTTGCATATGCTTCTTTCATGAAGTTTAAAGTATTCCAAATGGACGTTAAAGGTGCTTTCTTGTATGGACCAATTACAGATGACGTATATGTCAGACAACCTCCGGGTTTCGAAGATCCTGACTATCCTCATCGTGTATACAAGTTGAGTAAAGCTCTATATGGTCTACACCAAGCTCCAAGAATCTGGTATGAGACATTATCCAAGCATTTACTAGAGCATGGTTTTACAAGAGGTCAGATTGATCCAACTTTGTTTATGAAGAGGGAGAATGATGACTTGTTGTGCGTTCAAGTTTATGTGGACGATATTATCTTTGGTTCGACCAGTGCGTCAATGTGCAAAGAATTTGAAGAAATCATGAAGTCTAGATTCCAGATGAGTTCAATGGGGGAGATTAACTTCTTTCTTGGATTACAAGTGAAACAATCAGCTAACGGAATTTTCATCAATCAATCAAAATTTGTTGAGAAGTTGTTGAAGAAGTTCAAGATGCAAGATTGTCAAACAATTCGAACTCCATCTGATGTGAATTGCAAGATTCAACCGGATCCAAAGGGCAAAGCAGTTGATCAAACACTATACAGATCAATGATCGGTTCTCTGATGTATCTTACTGCATCAAGACCAGACATCATGTACGCTGTTTGTGTATGCGCCAGATATCAGTCTGATCCGAAAGAGTCTCATCTTGTTGCTGTGAAGCGTATATTCAGATATCTCAAAGGGAAACCAAATCTTGGGTTATGGTATCCTTACGAAGGAAATTTAGAATTATATAGCTATTCTGACAGTGATTTTGGTGGTTGCGCTCTTGACAGAAAATCAACAACTGGTGGATGTCAATTTTTGGGTCCAAGGCTTGTCTCTTGGCAATGCAAGAAGCAGACCAATGTTTCTGTATCCACAGCTGAAGCAGAGTATATCGCTGCATCTGCAGGATGTTCTCAGGTTTTATGGTTACAAAATCAGTTGCTGGACTACGGGTTTAACTTTCTAAAAACTCCTATTTACATAGACAATACTGCTGCTATGTTTATAACTGCTAATCCTGTTCAACATTCTAAAACCAAACACATCGAAATTAGATATCATTTTTTAAGAGATAACTCTGAAAAGGGTTTAATAATTTTGATTAAGGTTCACACCGACAAACAACTGGCAGATCTTTTCACAAAATCTTTTTTGTCAGGCCGGTTTGAATTCTTAATTCAATCCATAGGATTAATCAATCATGATTGATTCTATTTTTCGAAAAACAAAACAAAAATCAGAAAAATATAAAAGCCAAAAATATAATAAGTTGATGTTATATTTTG
Source organism: Tagetes erecta (assembly GCA_030867185.1). Lineage (NCBI taxonomy): Eukaryota > Viridiplantae > Streptophyta > Magnoliopsida > Asterales > Asteraceae > Tagetes > Tagetes erecta. The sequence continues at coordinate 13,261,466 of CM061488.1, forward strand.
ATTCCTTTGTCTTTTACTTTATGTTTTGCATTGTGTGTGCTTGCGTGAAAAAGAAAATAGAAAAGCAAATACAAAATATAAAAGCAAAAAGAAAAGAAAATATCATGTCATAAGAATCTATATTGCAAAAAGTGAGAAATGATAGATAAACTAGACATTATTTGTTACATCATTTTTAGATAAAGACTGATGAATGTTAGTTGATGTGCTAGACAGCTCAGACAATTAGACTGAACAAGTAAGTTGATTGTTGACAAACATAAACTTAATGATCTCTGTGTTAAGTTCCATTGTTATACATGTCTAGATATATATCTTTTGATACATTGCTTGTGATGATAGTTGTGCATGATCGGGTAACGATGTAGTCTTCTCAGTGTGATGAACCGCATCGTGAGCTTCTTTGTTGTGGTACCCACAGACCTGAAGTCTCACACAAAGTCTCTTTTGAGCTTCAAGATGCAGCAAAAGATTCTAAAATGGAACAAAAAGAGTCCCAAATGTGGACCAACACCAAACAAAAATTCCAAAATGGAATTCAGAAGATTCCCAAGGGGAACGATAGGAAAGAAAAATTCCCAAAGATGGAATTAAAAAGAAGTCCCAAAGTGGACCAAATCCGAATAGAACCCAGATTCCACACTGTGTATGACTGTAAGTGACCAGGTTTTGTGCAATATGCATTCAGGTAGTGTTTGATAAGGAAATATGTTGACATATGTATACATGTGGGTCACATAAGTCATTCTAATCGAACCTTAAATATCATCATGATACTGAAAAAGTAAGTGTGTCAACTCGAGCTAATTGGTATGTTTTCATATCATCACTCAATCAAACATAAGTCAAATGTCTATTCAAAACTTGCAAAACATGTTCAGATAATGTGTGGTATGATCTCACTGCGATATTTTGATTCATTGCATTGCATATGTCTTTATTTTAATGTGTGTGCTTTGTGTGTGCAGGCATTTGGAATCATTATTGATACATTGACATCCTTGTTAAACTTAAAAATTTCAAGAAATTTCAAGTTTAGGGGGAGAATAAATTGATGAAAAATATCTACAAAAATCCAAAAATATATTGTTTTGAATAAGTTTGTTTTGAATGAACAAGGTTATGTGGTATGAAAAGAAAAAGTATTGGATGTGTGAAAAACAAACCCAAGGTCTTGTAATTTATTTTTAACAAATTGCTTCGGGATATAGAAAAATTGGTTGTGTAAAATCATTTTTGAAAAAGAAAAGAAAAATGGATTTAATTGGAATTTAAATTTGTTGCAATGTTTAATATTGTTTGATAATTAATATGACAAACATTCTTTTTAAGGATATCTTGTCTAATTAATATGTCGGAGAATGTCTGCAGGTGCAATAAATGCCGTTGAAAAAGTCAACAGACAAGAAAAATGAAGAAAAATCGCTAAGTGTTATAGCCGGGCAAAGATATCAGATGCAACTATTCTGCCGGGTAAAGAACTGTTCAGCCGGGTAATGTTGTAAGTCTGATACTTGTGGGGTGATTGAGGAAAAGGTGAAGATATTATGACCACTGTACAGCCGGGCAATGATCATGTCAAATACAGCCGGGTGAAGGTCATAGATATCTTGCCGGGTGACAAGTGTTTACTATACAGCCGGGTAAAAGAGAAATCTTCTTGCCGTGTAAAGGTATGACACTATGTTGCCGGGTAATGAAGAAGATTGCCGTGTGAAGATAGTTGCCTTGTGAAGAAGGTTGCCGTGTGAAGAAGAAAAGCAAGCCGGATGAAGGAAAGCAACTGTGTTGCCGGGTGATGAAGAAATATTGCCGGGTGATGTTGAAGATAACTATTCTGCCGGGTGATGAATAAAAACCCATCAGGTTGTGACATCTGCCCCAAACCTGAACCCGAATGCCTGACTCGAACCCGAGATTTGTCCATCTTTAATGTATTCGTAATCATCCTCTTTAAATGTAACATTGCGTTAATAAATATATATATAAATGTGTTAGAAGCGTTACGTTTCTTTTCCCGTCTTTATTATCTATCGACCAAATTATTATCCAACATATACCAATTAAGTGCAAGCTATAAATAAATTATATCCCTAAAAATATACATATAAAGTGTATCGTATAAAAAAATGCCAAAAGAACTTTCTTCTAAGTCTAAATATAACATTTTCATTTGAACGCCATAAACGAGCTAAAGATATGAAAACATCACTTATATAAACGTTACGTATTAACTCGGTAAAGTTAGTTTGTAAAAATAAGTATTTATTTAACTTCGTGCCAAAACTATCAAATTTGAAACTTATATTAAACTTTTAAGCTTAAAATAAATAATAAACAAAGTTCAGGGGCTCAAAGTGTAAATTTTAAATTAATTCAAAAAAAAAACCCAGCCCTTTTCCCTTTCCCCCCGTAAAACCGGTGAGCACAAATCCGGCCAAATTGGCCGGAAAAACCGCGAATTCCGGCGAGTGCTTTTCATGCCCTTTTTATTGGTTTCGGTTAAATTAAATCTATACAAAACACTCATTAGCAAGTTTCGAACCCCCTACCACACTTTAATTTCATTATAATCGACCCAAATCATCTTAATTTCGTGATTTAAAAACCGGTTTCAAAAACCCACAAAAATCAATTCGACCAAAACGGTGTTTTTAATCAATTTGAAGCTATATTAAACGATCTATGCAGTGAATAGACAAGGTAAATGACAATTAATCGAAATAAAGACTAAGAATTAAACACCAATTACTCAAATTTAACTCGTAATCAAACCCATAACCGTTCTACTATTACTTGTTTACCAAAACTCAATTCAATCGACTCACTTCTTCCCCATTGCACGTTTTTGCTCTCTGTCACTCCCATTTCAAACGAAATTCATCAAAAATCCGTAAGTGATTCTCACCTTCTTCATTCTTGTTTGTCATCAATCGACCATCTAAGAGTTAATTTGATCGTCTGAATTGTTAGGGCTTTGGTTTGATACATTCCAAGGATCGTTTCTGCAAAAGGAATTGCGTTTTAACAACCTCTAAGTGCTACTTTGATTTCCAACCCGTCGCGTTTGTGTTCTTCGTTTCATCGAACAAATCCGTCACCTATACAGTAAGTATTTTATATTGAAATGATCCTCTTCATGTGTGGATTAATAATCCTCAACCAATTTCTGTTTTCAATGTTCCAATTCCATGTATGTTGGTGATTTGTGTTCTAGGGTTTATAAAGAAATTGGGGGTTTTGTTTTTAAAAAGTTTTAAAAACAATTTCCAGTCAAATATTAAACAAGTAAAACCATTTAGTCCGGCTGGTTAGTGCTGTTTGTTATATTGAAAGGGGTCCTGGGTTCGAACCAAGGCCTGTATATCTTTTAAATCTTTCTTTTCTACTTAATATTTTAACTAAAGTACTAACCTAAAACTAATACTATATCATATATATGCTACAAAAATGTTTAAATCTTACAAAATGTCACAACCATGATTTTATATAAATATAGTTTTATAAACTTAATTATTCCAAATGCTTAGAAAAAAGATATAAAAAGTAATTTAAATATTTCTAAAATATATATACAAGTTCTATAAATAATAGATTTTACATATAGTCTCTTATGAGATTTTTATATATACTTCAAAACATGATAAAGGTTTTAAAGCGTTTTTGGATATAAAATATATTTCGATGGTAAGTAGTCTTCATTTAAAATATATATATGTATATATATATACATATATTGTATATACATATATTGTTTGAATCGCTAATACTTATCAGAATTATTGTTAATTCTATTGTTATTATTTATCATGACGTTACGATTAAATAGTTATATATATATATATATATATATATATTTAATCCTTTACCGAAAAACCCCAAATCCCAAACCGAAACCTAGAACCCAAATTATCCAATGTTTATCGATTATTTTCCATTCCGGTTTTCTATACTATTTGTTGCTAAGTTAGGATTCTCATTACTTAGGTAATTCTGGTATTTGGGAAGTCCTCGTTTCTATCTAAGTGTTTGCTATATTATTTCAGACTCGTATTTAAGGTGAATAAACTCACTCCCCTTTTTACTTTTATGTTTTGGGGCTGAAATATGTGCTATGTTTACTATTTACTATTTTTCTAAAAAGAGATCATACAAATATGTTAATCTAGTTCGCGGCTTGATGCAATCTTATGTGGTAGTTTAAAGTAGTTTATTGCTTTGTAATCCCACCGGTACAATGTTAGCGCTAATGGTTTGACAAACCCACCTGCCTGGACAACATCGATAGGTGATTTAACCCGGCCATTCTATTCTATGTTTACTATGGTTGCTATGCTATGATGGTTGTTGCTATACTATGATGCTAGTTGCTATGCCATGTCCCTAAGTTGCTAATTGATTACTGATAACTTACAAACGAGACGGTTAATTGACGGTTGGTAAAAAGTTATCAGTAACACAAATACATGAGCTGGTTCCTCATGACAAAATGGCAAAAATCAAGAAGTGTGGATTCTATGTGGTTGTGTTCTATTCTATTCTAGGGGTCATGGTCGAGTAATATTACGAAATGACTATACATGTAAGCTTGCGCAGCATATCTTGTTGATCTAGGATTTCAATACTAGTATTATCAAATTGTGTTTTTACTCACTAGCTTGTGTAGCTAACTGTGTCTTTTTCACATATTTCAGGTGGTGCATGATTATGCGATTTTACTTTTGCCAAGACATAGGGGGCATTGGACTTAGTTAATAAAAATGACTTCATTGCCGTTACTGTTTAGTTATGACTTTTGTCGTTTTGCTATTTATGAATTATGTTCCAAACTTATAAGTATAATTATTAGTCATTAATAAAATGATGCCATGAGCTTTGGTTACTAATGATATCCATTCCAATGACAGCCCGGTGTTTCCGCCGCCGGGCGGGGTGCCACAGTTTGGTATCAGAGCCATGGTTATAGGGAACTAGGATAGGGTATTTAGAAACACACCGACCTAGACTATAACCTAAGAGTCCCTAGTGCAAATATTAGTGCCTAGAAAACTCTTCTTGAACTTATTTCTTTTTCCTTCTATGAACCTTTCTACACCTCTTCTTTATCTTATTTCTTACTCGATTTCGCGAAGGAGCTACAAGAGACTCGTCTGCAAGATTAGGATCTTTTCTCTTTGTGGAATCTCGTCATTGTCTTAAGTAAGTTCAAAGCGTGGGAAAAGTGTGCAATCTGGAAGGGGGAACGCCTGTATCACGGACATCCTGTCTAAGGCAAGCATTTCGTATAAATCTCTTTAAGAGACCTGTATGCTTACCTGGGGATGTACGAGATGAGTGTGAACCTATAGGCTAAAGCACGCCTTTCTCGAATACGTTGAGAACGAACTTAACACTTTGATAAGTCATAAGTGTCCAAACCCAAGACACACTCTTAAGCCTTCAAAATTCTATTTATCTATTTCCTTAATGATTCCATGATTTTTATTTCTATGATTTCTAATTATTTCTATGAATTTCCATATTATTTCAATTTTTATCTCAAGATTATTTACTAATGTTTCTAAGGTTTCTAAGTGATTTTCCATGATATATCTTCTAAAGAATTCCATGATGTTCTAAGTACTATTACGATCCTATTTAATCAAAATCTTGTCACAACTTATGTTATCCTAAATTTTGATCCATATCTCATGAAAATTCTTTTCTATCTTATCTTGTAGAATGACAACAAGGCGTGAACGACTTGCTAACACCATCGCAACCCAAATTGCTAACATTTTGCCTAATCTCGTGCAACAACTCAACACTGCTAATCAAAACAATGAACCTAAGACTCCCAGTTGTACTCTTAAATATTTCAACTCGTGTGGTCCAACCAAATTTCTCGGTAATGAAGGGGCTACGGGACTTCTCCAGTGGTATGAAAGCATGGAGAGTACCTTTATCAATTGTGAATGCCCTGAAAATCTCAAGGTCCGCTATGCAGCTAGTGTCCTTCAAAAGGGTGCTTTGACTTGGTGGAACGATGAGAAGCGTAGGCTTGGTGAAGCCGTTGTGGCTGCCTTGACTTGGACTGCATTCAAAACCACTATGACTAGTAAGTATTGCCCTCCAAGTGAAATCCGTAAACTTGAGGCTGAATTCTGGGGTCTCAAGCAAGATAGTGGTGAAAATGTGGCCTACAATGACCGTTTTTGTCAGCTTAGTACCTTGTGTCCCAATATGGTTACTCCCGAATCTCGTGGGGTTGAGCAATACATCGGGGGTTTACCAATGACTATCCAGGATGCTGTGTGGGGTAGTAAGCCTGATACTGTGGGTGAGGCGATGACCATGGCGGGTCGTCTTACCGAAAATCATGTGCAAGCTGGTACTTTGACTCGAAAGGGTGACAAAAAGTCCAAAGGATCCGTTAATGACGATTCTAAATCATCTGAGGACGATTCCTATAAGGGTTTTAAGCCCGAGTCTTCATCCAATTCTAAGAAGCGAAAACACAATGCTACCAATTACGCTATCAATGCTCCTAATCCTCCTATGGCACCGCAAGGGGGTAATGTGAATCGAAAACCGTATACGGGATACTATCCCAAATGCAACAAGTGTCCTCTTCACCATCCACCTAATATTCCATGTCATAAGTGTTCAGTTTGTCAACGTTTCGGCCACATGGCCAAAGATTGTTGGAACGCTCCGAATAATGCTAATAACAACAACCGAGGTAATAATCAGGGTCGTGCTTGTTTCAATTGTGGCGACCCAAATCATTTCCGCAATAATTGTCCTCAGCCTATCAATGTTAACGTGAATACCAATGCTAATGCAAATCAAGTTGGTCGTGCAAGAACTTTCAATATCCACACCAATCAAGCGCAAGCAAACAATGATGTGATGAACGATATGCTTCCCAATTGATCGTTACGTTCCTACTTTATTTTGGTGCCGTTAAGGGCTTTGTTTCATTAGAGTTTGTCTCATCTTTTACTATTTTGTCGTGGTAGACTTAATAATCATTATGTAGCAGAATAAGCGAACGAAAAAAAAAATGTTTCTATCATTTTTATAGTTATGGTGCGACCTTAAATCTCAATGTCACGTTTCTTCATGTTTATCTCTTGCTTATGATTCTAAGTAATTTTGACGGTTGAAACTCTTCTCCTGTGTTGAAACTCAAAAATATTTTCCTTAGACTTATGTCGCGTGTTGGCTCGTATGATGTAAAGAAAAAGAAAGATGACGTGTTCCGTATGTGTATCATTATCGTAACTTAGAAATTTTCGTGTACATTTGATTCGCACGTGATCGAATGAACTGTGTGGTCCATGCAAAAAACTAAAGTAATTACGGGTGCACACGGAATTATGAAAGTTGGTGCATGGAAACCATGGCGAGTTTTGTCACGTGGTTGAAAGCAATGGTTTCCACAAATTTCCATTTGTCATATCATCCAGTACTTAAGCTGGTGTAATCTAATTCAACTCCTTAACGTACCCTTGTTCAAATCAAAAGAGCTAAATAACGAAAATACATTTATAATGGAAAACTAAATAATCGCATCTTTCGTTTCATCTTCTTCTTCGGTTTGAGCAAATTTCGGGACGAAATTTCTATAAGGAGGGGAGACTGTGACATCTGCCCCAAACCTGAACCCGAATGCCTGACTCGAACCCGAGATTTGTCCATCTTTAATGTATTCGTAATCATCCTCTTTAAATGTAACATTGCGTTAATAAATATATATATAAATGTGTTAGAAGCGTTACGTTTCTTTTCCCGTCTTTATTATCTATCGACCAAATTATTATCCAACATATACCAATTAAGTGCAAGCTATAAATAAATTATATCCCTAAAAATATACATATAAAGTGTATCGTATAAAAAAATGCCAAAAGAACTTTCTTCTAAGTCTAAATATAACATTTTCATTTGAACGCCATAAACGAGCTAAAGATATGAAAACATCACTTATATAAACGTTACGTATTAACTCGGTAAAGTTAGTTTGTAAAAATAAGTATTTATTTAACTTCGTGCCAAAACTATCAAATTTGAAACTTATATTAAACTTTTAAGCTTAAAATAAATAATAAACAAAGTTCAGGGGCTCAAAGTGTAAATTTTAAATTAATTCAAAAAAAAAACCCAGCCCTTTTCCCTTTCCCCCCGTAAAACCGGTGAGCACAAATCCGGCCAAATTGGCCGGAAAAACCGCGAATTCCGGCGAGTGCTTTTCATGCCCTTTTTATTGGTTTCGGTTAAATTAAATCTATACAAAACACTCATTAGCAAGTTTCGAACCCCCTACCACACTTTAATTTCATTATAATCGACCCAAATCATCTTAATTTCGTGATTTAAAAACCGGTTTCAAAAACCCACAAAAATCAATTCGACCAAAACGGTGTTTTTAATCAATTTGAAGCTATATTAAACGATCTATGCAGTGAATAGACAAGGTAAATGACAATTAATCGAAATAAAGACTAAGAATTAAACACCAATTACTCAAATTTAACTCGTAATCAAACCCATAACCGTTCTACTATTCCTTGTTTACCAAAACTCAATTCAATCGACTCACTTCTTCCCCATTGCACGTTTTTGCTCTCTGTCACTCCCATTTCAAACGAAATTCATCAAAAATCCGTAAGTGATTCTCACCTTCTTCATTCTTGTTTGTCATCAATCGACCATCTAAGAGTTAATTTGATCGTCTGAATTGTTAGGGCTTTGGTTTGATACATTCCAAGGATCGTTTCTGCAAAAGGAATTGCGTTTTAACAACCTCTAAGTGCTACTTTGATTTCCAACCCGTCGCGTTTGTGTTCTTCGTTTCATCGAACAAATCCGTCACCTATACAGTAAGTATTTTATATTGAAATGATCCTCTTCATGTGTGGATTAATAATCCTCAACCAATTTCTGTTTTCAATGTTCCAATTCCATGTATGTTGGTGATTTGTGTTCTAGGGTTTATAAAGAAATTGGGGGTTTTGTTTTTAAAAAGTTTTAAAAACAATTTCCAGTCAAATATTAAACAAGTAAAACCATTTAGTCCGGCTGGTTAGTGCTGTTTGTTATATTGAAAGGGGTCCTGGGTTCGAACCAAGGCCTGTATATCTTTTAAATCTTTCTTTTCTACTTAATATTTTAACTAAAGTACTAACCTAAAACTAATACTATATCATATATATGCTACAAAAATGTTTAAATCTTACAAAATGTCACAACCATGATTTTATATAAATATAGTTTTATAAACTTAATTATTCCAAATGCTTAGAAAAAAGATATAAAAAGTAATTTAAATATTTCTAAAATATATATACAAGTTCTATAAATAATAGATTTTACATATAGTCTCTTATGAGATTTTTATATATACTTCAAAACATGATAAAGGTTTTAAAGCGTTTTTGGATATAAAATATATTTCGATGGTAAGTAGTCTTCATTTAAAATATATATATGTATATATATATACATATATTGTATAAACATATATTGTTTGAATCGCTAATACTTATCAGAATTATTGTTAATTCTATTGTTATTATTTATCATGACGTTACGATTAAATAGTTATATATATATATATATATATATTTAATCCTTTACCGAAAAACCCCAAATCCCAAACCGAAACCTAGAACCCAAATTATCCAATGTTTATCGATTATTTTCCATTCCGGTTTTCTATACTATTTGTTGCTAAGTTAGGATTCTCATTACTTAGGTAATTCTGGTATTTGGGAAGTCCTCGTTTCTATCTAAGTGTTTGCTATATTATTTCAGACTCGTATTTAAGGTGAGTAAACTCACTCCCCTTTTTACTTTTATGTTTTGGGGCTGAAATATGTGCTATGTTTACTATTTACTATTTTTCTAAAAAGAGATCATACAAATATGTTAATCTAGTTCGCGGCTTGATGCAATCTTATGTGGTAGTTTAAAGTAGTTTATTGCTTTGTAATCCCACCGGTACAATGTTAGCGCTAATGGTTTGACAAACCCACCTGCCTGGACAACATCGATAGGTGATTTAACCCGGCCATTCTATTCTATGTTTACTATGGTTGCTATGCTATGACGGTTGTTGCTATACTATGATGCTAGTTGCTATGCCATGTCCCTAAGTTGCTAATTGATTACTGATAACTTACAAACGAGACGGTTAATTGACGGTTGGTAAAAAGTTATCAGTAACACAAATACATGAGCTGGTTCCTCATGACAAAATGGCAAAAATCAAGAAGTGTGGATTCTATGTGGTTGTGTTCTATTCTATTCTAGGGGTCATGGTCGAGTAATATTACGAAATGACTATACATGTAAGCTTGCGCAGCATATCTTGTTGATCTCGGATTTCAATACTAGTATTATCAAATTGTGTTTTTACTCACTAGCTTGTGTAGCTAACTGTGTCTTTTTCACATATTTCAGGTGGTGCATGATTATGCGATTTTACTTTTGCCAAGACATAGGGGGCATTGGACTTAGTTAATAAAAATGACTTCATTGCCGTTACTGTTTAGTTATGACTTTTGTCGTTTTGCTATTTATGAATTATGTTCCAAACTTATAAGTATAATTATTAGTCATTAATAAAATGATGCCATGAGCTTTGGTTACTAATGATATCCATTCCAATGACAGCCCGGTGTTTCCGCCGCCGGGCGGGGTGCCACACAGGTGTAGTTGTTCCTAACCTTTACCCGTCACTACAGTGACTTACCCGTCTCTACAGTGTTTGACCCGTCAAGTATTTTCACATGTTATTGACTAGTCTTATGTACTTGACCCGTCACTACAATACATGACCCGTCACTACAGTACATGACCCGTCACTACAGTACTTGACCCGGCAAGGCTTATTGGGCTTTTTAAGCTTGCCCGTCCCTTTTGTTGACCCGGCACTTAAAAGTTTGACCTAAAATTTTTTCGACGATACAAATACCGCCTCTTCACAAACACTTATCATTTCACACTTTCACTTTCACACAAACACTCTGTACATTGAATCGCCATTGTTATCATATTCAATCGTTTGGTTCTGTGACAAGGTTAATCGATTGAATAAGGTAACGATTATGTGTTTTTGACCTAAATCGACCTGCAAATCAACTGTTAAAAAGAAAAACGATGATGAACAGTGTTTTGGACATTGAATCGACACTTCTTTTTTGTGTGTTAAAACCTAAATCGAATGTTGTTTTAGGGTTCAAATCTGTCGATCATCAACATTCAACCACTCATTTGCATCAAAACACCTTAAAATCAACTGAATCACTTGAAATGTTCTTAACTGATAAAAATCGTCATTGATGAACTTTGAAGCTTTTAAAAGTTAAACATCAAAACGATGAAATATCTGTTTAAAAGTGATTAAACGTGTTAAAACTGAACCAAAACATGTTAAACTTTCTCATCATAAATTTGTCAAAATTTTGTCTAAGTGATTAACTGTTAAAAGTTTAAACATGAAGTATAATCTTTAAATTTCAATGTTGTTTGATTAAAATGATGAAAATCAGGTTATTAGAACAATTTAGGATTTAAACTGATTATGTTAATGTTTTGCTTTCTAACTTTTAGTTAAACACTTATTAAAATTTTTGATAAGTTTAATGAAGAATCTAATACATTTGCCTTGTTTTGTGTTTGTTTGTGTGTTTAACAGATGGAGAATCTCAAGTTTGAACCTAAACATAATCTAGTGGCATGTTTAGATGAATCACTTCCTGAAACAGAAGGTTATAGGGATATGATTAAGTTCATCAAGAGGACTAAATATGTTTATGCTATATGTGCCAAGCCGGTCATATATGCAAGGTTGATCAAGAGTTTCTGGAGGACAGCTGAGGTTGTGAGAGATGAGAATGGTGTTGCTATGGTGAGAGGGCATATTACTAGAGATTGGGTACTGAATGTTACTGAAGAAGCTATTAGACAAGCCCTAAGGATAGATGAGGATGAGGTTGGTATGATGGATGAACTGACTATGGAGGAATGTAAAGCGTGTTTTGTGAACATGGGACATCCACCTGTGTTTCCAAAGTCACAGTTTTACAGAGCTAAGTTGGGAAGGAAGTATAAGCTGCTGTGTTATGTTGTACAGCAATGCATGTCCAGGAGGAGTGCAGGTTTCGATAACTTCCCTTCAGATATTGCTTCACCAATTGTGGCCATAGCAGAGAACAAGCCATTCAACATGTCGAGGTGGATTATGAATGGTTTTGTATTCAACTTGGTGAAAGGCAAAAGGTTTAAGTTCCTCATGTACCCGAGGTTCTTACAACTGATGATCAATATTGCTTATCCTGTGATCAGAAGTGAAGGTTATGCTGGAGGCATTTTATATACTGAGGACATGAACGATCTCTCTTACCGAAAGATGAGTATCGGGAATGTGCCTGACATTGAATTGTTTGACTATATGAGAGATATAGTCAACAATGAAGAAGATGTAGAAGGAATATATTATCACATATCTCATGGAGAGATTGTTGATCCAATGGACCTTGTGGATGAGGTGCCAGATAATTTGTTGGATGATGACGAGTACTTTGCTCGTCATCCAGAAGATGAAGAAGATGATGGCAATGATGATGGTGATAATGATGATGATAACAGGGATAGTGATGGTAATGATGATGGTGGTGATGATGTTGAATCTGAATCTAATTCAGAGGAGGTTGAACCAATGGAGACTGAGACAGAAAATATAGAGAATGTTGAGGTAAGTGAGCCTATTATGATAGAAGAACCTGCTGAGGTTGCTTCTGTGATTGAAGAAGTTGTTGCTGAGATTCCAAGAGATGTTTCTGTTCATTATGTTCGAAGAAAGAGATCAAAACCTGTGATTGTTGAGCCTGAGGAGATTGATGTTCTCCAGATTGCACAGGAGGTAGTAGCCGAAGCTGAGACTATGGCACAGATAGTTGAGGATGCTGATGCTGGCGCTACTGATCCTAATACTGTTGATTTTCCCACCACATTACCACAAATTGCTGAAAACACTGGACAAGATTTGGAATCTTCACCAAATGTTGTGCCAAGTGTTGATGAAGTTGAGGATGAAAAAGAGAAACGGATTGCAGAATTGGAGGAGATAGTTGAAAATCTGATTAAGGCAAATGATTTGTTGAAAGCCTCAAACGAACGGAAAAAGAAAAGGTTTGATGAATATTGGGATATTCATAATCAGAATCTGAAGATTTTCAAAGAGTTAGATTCTGATCATCTGAAGTTAAAGATTGAACATGATGATTTGAAGGCTGAGCATGAAAAATTGAAGGAGGAATATGAAAACCTAAAGTATGATTATACTGAGGTTAAGGCTGAATGCAACACATTGGAGGCAGAGAAAGAGATGTTGGAAAAAGAGTTGGAAGAAATGAAACCGAAGAAGGCTGGCTCATCTTCAGATAAAGATTTTTTCTGAAGAGATAATAGAAGTGACTGAAACGCATGTGCCAAAGATTTATCTGACTAGAGCTCGAGGAACTTCGAATGCTGGTATTTTGGTAGAATCACCAATTATCATTCCCGATGAAGCTGTTGCTGAAACTGTCAAGATGGACAAAGCTGAGGGAAAGAGGAAGTTAGATGCTATTCCTGAAATCTTTGGTGATGAAGAAAGCTCGAAAAAGGCGAAAGTTGATAAAACAGCGCAGATTGAGCCGATTCAATCTGTAGCTGAAGTTGAGGCTGAGAAGAGTGCTGATACTGAGATTGTGTCTGAAGCAGAAACTGAAGTATTTGCAGCGACAGACAGTGAGAAAGAAGTTGACTTTGGAGATACAGTTCAGATTGAGCCAATTCAATCTGAAGCTGTTGATAAGCCTGAAACTGAAACAGAAGCTGAAGTTGCAAGTCAGTCTGAGCCGGTTCAAACTGACGAAGCACCTATGATAGAGGCGTTGGATGATTTAGATGACATAGATTGGACTGAGTCTGAAGGTGAAGCTGAACCTGTACAGAATGTTGCTGAAGAGTTACCAGATGATTTGGATCAGAGGTTTGCCTATCTTGAAAGAATGAAGTACAATTCGGTGTTCTTGAATGGTTTGACAGTAAGTCAGATAAACGAAGAGTATGAGAAGTGCATTACTGCCCAAGATAAAGCCGAAGCTGATCAGAAAGAGTTCGTGATTGAGATGGGTGAATGGACTCCGATGCAAGAAAGCTTAAACATAGAAGACTTACCTCCAACTGAGCTTTATCATCAAAACCCAGATGAAATGACTGCATCAAATATGCGTAGTTGGTTGAGTTCGAGGAACTATCCATACAAGACGCTGCAAAGGTTGAAGTCTAAGTCACTGAGGAAGATAGTGGTTAGTTTTATGAAGACGGAGAAGATGTACAACAGAATGTTTTACTTGGATTATAACAATCCTCAGTATTACGAGTTGACAAAGAGATTTAAGGTGCTTGGACCAAAGGAGATTCCAGTAATGGCTTTACCTGAAGATGCACATAAGAAAAGACATGAACTGATGGATATGTTTCCAAGCGAAGCTAAATCTTACAACATACCAATGGAGGTGCGTGAGTCTTGGCATAAAGCAGCAACAGCAGGTGATATTGTTAGGTCACTGCTAAGTAAAGGACAATCGATTGCTGAATTACTGAATTCGATGATTGTGCCTGAAAAGAATAAGAAGGTGAAGATAATAGCTTGGAAATATGATGAAGTTTTTGATGCATTTATGATTAAGAGGGTAAATGGTTTATGTGACGTTTATCATTATTACTCAAGCATCTTTAAACTGGAGGTTCAGGATTTGAAAGAATTACACAAACTGAGGTTGATAAATCACACGCACGCTGAGCGTGGTGATAAGTGTGTAATGTTGCTTGATGCCGGGATTGGTAGATCACCAAAGTTTTTGGATTTCCGAGGCCAACAGGAAGACTCAGCTTATGTAGAAGCAAAGAAACAAAAGAAGAAAAAGCGTTTGGTTGTGACTGAGGATATGTATTTAGAAGAGTTCTCGGACGAATACTTTGATAAAGTGACAGATCCTGGATTAAAAGTGATTGATGGAAGTCAGATGACGAAGCCAATACTCAGAGTGTTCTACAATCAGGAAACATTTGAACTGAAGCTTGTTCGGAACTTGGAGGATTGGGACAAGGATATGATCACACTTTTTAGTACCTTTGAGTTGAAACTGCTGCATCCTTCTTATATTGAATTTTTGCGAAGTTACAAGATTGAGAAATGCAAAGACAAACTTGCTGAAGCTGACAGAAAGTTATTCACTGTGATGATAGAAGTGATTGCTGCTGCTTCGGAGAAGATTCGAGTGAGAAAGGATTTACTAAATTCTAATCTCGTGATGGTTGATATACCAGAGATAGAATATATGCGGATCAGTAGGAAGGGTACTTTGGAGGTGAAAGTTCAAGGCCAAGAGTTGCCGTTTGAGTTTTATGCTAATATCGATTTTGCAGGTTTGAATCTGGATTCGCTTAGACGCATGAATGCTTTGCCAATTCTGACAAATGAATCCAAGCCTCGACAAGCTAAGATCGCTGAAAAGTTCAAGTCCTGCATTGAAGAAGCTTTGAAGGAAAAGGAAGAGTATAAAGGTCGAGAGTTGCTGACCGTGAAAGAAGAACCAGAAGAATGGTAGAAAAAGATTGAAGATTGATGCTGATAAAAGAAGAAAAAGATTGAAGTTTTTGAAGATCCAAAGATAAATCTTAGGGGGAGTACTGTTAGGGTTATTTCCTTGTTAAGATTTACTTTGTATTTTTGTTTATATGTTTGTATAGTTTAGGGTTTATTATGTATTTTCCTTAAACTTGCATTTTGTTTGTTATAAGCATGTAGTGTGTGTGTGTTAGAAAGGAGGCTAGATCACTTTTACACTGTTAGAGAGAGAATTAACTGTGTGTGATTTTGTTTCTCCTGCACTTGTACTACGAATTGCTTTGATCATCAATATACAAGAGAATTTATGAGTATGAACTGTGTTTGTGATTGAATCGTTTGTTTGTGCAAAGTTATTCTGATCATTTGAGTGATATTATCGATCCAATTGAACCTATCAATCAGACTCATGGGAATGATTATGAATTAAGACTATTCAGACTTTGGGCTCAAGTAGTTGACATCCAAATTCACAGGCCTTATTGTGAATGACGTTGGAAGTAACTCGTTTCAAATCATCTTCATGGATTAAAATCATAAGATGTTTTTGATATATTGGTATGCTCATTTAGTATCCTCTGACCTGTGATATATATACTAGAACTCCTATATACCAAAGAAATATTCTTTAATTAATGTAAACCGCTGTCGTGTAACTGCCAGCCATAAAGACTTTGATTAGGAATAATTCCGAAGTTCAGTGAGAGCTGTATCTAGTCAATAAGGGATTCTGTAGTCTTACATGCTATGTAACAGTTAGACATCTTGGCGCCCTTGTTGATTCAAACTGGAGAAGTGTAAGGCCTTACCCAAACAGACTGTGTGTTTGAATGGACCATTTTGAATCTCGATCGAGAACTATAATGATTGAACTCAATATGAGAATGAAACCATACTTAGCTCGAGTTGGCTTGTGTTTAGTTGAACTATAATTTTGAATCTTGACTTGTGTTTAGTTGAGTGATGATATGAAAACATACCAATTAGCTCGAGTTGGCACACTTACTTTCTCAGTATCATGATGAAATTAAGGTTCGATTAAAATGACATATGTGACCCACATGTATACATATATCAAGCTATTTCCTTATCAAACCAAACCAGAATACAGAATAACAGAAACTTGGTCACATACAACATAAACATTGTGGAATGAGTTTTCTATGTTATTGGATTTGATCCACTTTGGGATTCTTTTTGAATTCCTTTTTGGAATTAACTTTTGCTTATGTTCCATTTGAGAATCTTATGAAATTCCATTTTGGAATTTTGGTGATGGTCCAATTTTGGACTCTTTTCTGTTCCACATTGGGAATCTTTTGCTGCCCCTAAAAGTGTTCTATGTCTGTAGCTTACTACAACAAAGGAGACTTCATGTGACACTTCAGGTCTATGGTCACCACAACAAAGAAGCTCACAGATGTGGTTCATCACACTGAATTATATTGCATCATTACCTGGTATTTGAAATTAACATTACTAGCAGGTCATCAAAAAGGTATCTCAGGACATGTATGACAATGGAATTTTACACAAAGATCATTAATATTTAGATTTGTCAACAATGAACGTAGTTTTTCAGTTTAATTGCCTGAGCTGTCTAGCACGTCAATAAACACGTATCAGTCTTTATTATTGAAAAGAATGTATCAGATAACACTTAGTGTAGCTATCATTTCTCACAATGCAAGTCAGATTCTTATGAAATGATGTTTGTTTTCTGTTTTGGTTTTTATTTTTAAATGCATGCACACAAACACACATAACATAAACAAAAAGACCCGATAAATTAACGTGGCTAACCGAGTTATGACCAGTAAGAGTTACACCAAGGGCAACGAACATAAAATCCACTTAACTCGTTTAATTGATAATCACGAAAGAAAGACATGTTTATAATTTATACTGTTTATAAATTATATTTACTCATTTAACTTAATTAAATGATTAACGGGTTTTATTATTTGCGTTGGGCTCAAACTAATCTAACCGGGCTTAAGGCTCGCTAAGTAAGATTAGTATTATGATAAAAGGGATCATTAGGGATTAACCTAATTGTTTCACCCTTTTTCTTTTACTGCCGTCGCAAGCAACAACTATAGTTAACACCACCTTTTGGTTTTTGTTTTTTGGTCGTTCGACAATCAAATTAAAGAAACAAAAGGTGAATTACTTTCTAGTTGATATACCCGTAAGCATCAAATCAAAAAGAAAAGTTCTTTTGTGATTTAATATTGAAACAAGGTGCTTGTTGATCTCGTATCTGCGCCGTATTTGGTCGTGTTCGTTTCTAGCAACCGTTCGTTGTATCTCGGTATCTCAAACGGTTATTTATTAACCAAAGGTATAACTTTATCTCATCGGTAGATTAATTTTTATTAACCGTATTTGCACGCCTGTAACCGGATCCTGTCGGTTTCACTTTTGGTATAGGTTTTAATGTTAACTTTCCGCTGCATTAATAATTACTGGTTTAATTATTATATTTATCAAACCCGTTTTGATATAAATAAAATCTAAAGATACCACTGAAACCCAACAAAAATGTCTTCTTCTTTGACTAGAGCATCGAACACTACTGTTTTTTATTTGAGTTCTTTTTTATCTTGGATAGATTTCCAGATTACTTCTTCAAGCTTTTTCTTCAATTTACGATGTGCCTCTTTCTTCTCAGATTCATCAACAACTGTTTCAATATCTGCAACAACCTTTGGTGAAGACTTCCTAAGATGTTCAAAATGTCGCAAAACATGAGTTATAATGGTAGGAGTTTCAACAAGAACTGGATCAGGTACAATAACATCAGTATCTTCATCTACATGTACCTCAGATTCTACTTTAGTCACAAATACTTGATATAGAACAGATAATAAGAACATGCGTATGGTCGGGTAAAAATGAGATATGATGAAATGATGCTAAGTGTGTAGAAGAAGGGTATTTATATGATATGTTAGCACGGCTGATAGTTAGGTTAAAAGTGAGACGGCTCAACTTTTGCGACGGGTCAACACACAAAACACCTTTGGACGGGTCATCCACTGTTCAGACAGGTGAACATGTATGGACGGGTCAACAGATGAATCAATGATCATTTTAACCCTAAAACACTTAGTCGTGTCAACCACTATTGAGACGGGTGAAGTGTATCAGACGGTTGAAAAATAACACATGAAGACATTGGTCTTGTCAACAAATGTTTGGACGTCTCACTGTTGAGACGGATCATCCACTGTTGAGATGTTTCAACTGTTACGAAGGGTCAACTGTTGAGACGTATCAACATAATAAAAGGACAAGGTATACAAAAGACAGATTCATTTTTGAGACGCATCAAATGTTGAGACGTGTCAACTGTTTGGGCGTGTCAATATAATGAACCAGCAAGCACAAATAGCATGAAACGACTATACCTTTACCTGTTGACATAACCCGGCTGCACAGTAACACATGAGACGGTTCAACACTTAACACATTTTTTTCCGCGACTGTTGACTTTTTGTCTTCTGCATTAATTGCACCTGCACATTTTTGTTTGACAAAATTAATTGACAAGACATCCTTAATTAAGGTTTTGTAATTTATTTATCAAATATGGTTTAGGGCAACAAAATCCAATCAACACACACGTTTTTTTTATTTTCATTTTCGTTTCTTTTCTTTTAAACTCGAAAAAATTTTGCACAACCAATATTTAAATATCCCGAAGCATTTTTCAATAGATTTTAATTATAGGACCTTGGCTTATTTTAACATGAACAATACGTATGCATTCATTTAAAACTTGATCCTTCCATCCAACAACATATTTTTGATATTTTTCATTTTCTATTGGAATATGCTTGTTTAACTTATTTCTCCCCCGAAACTTTGAAATTTCTTAAAACTTTTAAGTTTACAAGGAATGTCGATATCTCATTAATGATTCCACATGCTTGCACACACATAGCAAACATAAATTAAATACGAATGCAATGCAATGAATCTCTAGACTGCAGAGAGATCATACTAAGAATAATCTGAACATATTTTAGAGTTTGAAATAGAGATATGAGTTGTGTTTAGTTGAGTGATGATATGAAAACATACCAATTAGCTCGAGTTGGCACACTTACTTTCTCAGTATCATGATGAAATTAACGTTCGATTAAAATGACATATGTGACCCACATGTATACATATATCCAGCTATTTCCTTACAAACCAAACCAGAATGCACAATAACAGAAACTTGGTCACTTACAACATAATTAATGTGTAATGAGTTTTCTACCTTATTGGATTTGATCCACTTGGGGATTCTTTTTGAATTCCTTTTTGGAATTAACTTTTGCTTATGTTCCATTTGAGAATCTTCTGAAATTTCATTTTGGAATTTTGGTGAAGGTCCAATTTTGGACTCTTTTCTGTTCCACATTAGGAATCTTTTGCTGCACCTTGAAGTGTTCCAGGTCTGTAGCTTACAAAGGAGACTTCATGTGAGACTTCAGGTCTATGGTCACCACAACAAAGAAGCTCATAGATGTGGTTCATCACACTGAATTATATTGCATCATTACCCGGTTTGTGAATGTAACATAACTAGCAGGTCATCAAAAAAGATATCTCAGGACATGTATGACAATTGAACTTTACACAAAGATCATTAATATTTAGATTTGTCAATAATGAACCTATTTTTTCAGTTTAATTGCCTGAGCTGTCTGGCACGTCAATGAACACGTATAAGTCTTTATTATTGAGAAGTCTGTATCAGATAACACTTAGTGTAGCTTTCATTTCTCACAATGCAAGTCAGATACTTATGAAATGATGTTTGTTTTCTGTTTTGGTTTTTCTTTTTAGATGCAAGCACACAAACACACATAACATAAACAAAAATACCCGATAAATTAACGTGGCTAACCGAGTTATGACCCGTAAGAGTTACACCAAGGGCAACGAACATAAAGTCCCCTTAACTCGTTTAATTGGTAATCACGAACGAATAACGCGTTTATAATTTATATGGTTTATAAATTATATTTACTCATTTAACTTAATTAAATGCTTAACGGGTTTTATTATTTGTGTTGGGCTCAAACTAATCTTACCGGGCTTAGGGCTCGCTAAGTAAGATTAGTATTAGGATAAAAGGGATCATTAGGGATTAACCTAATTGTTTCACCCTTTTTCTTTTACTGCCGTCGCAAGCAACAACAATAGATAATACCCCCTTTTGGTGTTTGTTTTTTGGTAGTTCGACAATCAAATTAAAGAAACAAAAGGTGAATTACTTTCTAGTTGATATAACCGAAAGCATCAAATCAAAAAGAAAAGTTCTTTTTGTGATTTAATAATGAAACAAGGTGCTTGTTGATCTCGTATCTGCGCCGTCTTTGGTCGTGTTCGTTTCTAGCAACCGTTCGTTGTATCTCGATGTCTCAAACGGTTATTTATTAACCAAAGGTATAACTTTAACTCATCGGTAGATTCATTTTTATTAACCGTATTTACATGTCTGTAACCGGATCCTGTCGGTTTCACTTTTGGTATAGGTTTTAATGTTAACTTTCCGCTGCGTTAATTATTACTGGTTTAATTATTATATTTATCAAACCCGTTTTGATATAATTAAAATCTAAAGATACCACTAAAACCCAACAAAAATGTCTTCTTCTTTGACTCAAGCATCGAACACTGTTTTTTATTTGAGTTCTTTTTTATCTTGAATAGATTTCTATATTACTTCTTCAAGCTTTTTCTTCAATTGACGATGTGCCTCTTTCTTCTCAGATTCATCAACAACTGTTTAAATATCTGCAACAACCTTGGGTAAGACTCCCTAGGATGTTCAGAATGTCGCAAAACATGAGTTATAATGGTAGGAGTTTCAACAAAAACTGAATCAGGTACAATAACATCAGTATCTTCATCCACATGTTCTTTAGATTAAACTTCAGTCACAAATACTTGATATAGAACAGATTATAAGAACAGGGGTATGGTCGGGTAAAAATGAGAAATGCTGAAATGATGCTTAATGTGTAGAAGAAGGGTATTTATATGATGTGTTAGCACGACTGATAGTTAGGTTAAAAGTGAGACTGGTCAACTTTTGCGACGGGTCAACACACAAAACACCTTTGGACGGGTCATCCACTGTTCAGGCAGGTGAACATGTATGGACGGGTCAACAGATGAATCAATGATACTTTTAACCCTAAAACACTTAGTCGTGTCAACCACTGTTGAGACGGGTGAAGTGTATCAGACGGCTGAAAAATAACACATGAAGACATTGGTCGTGTCAACAAGTATTTGGACGTGTCACTGTTGAGACGGATCAGCCACTGTTGAGACGTTTCAACTGTTACGACGGGTCAACTATTGAGACGTATCAACAAAATAAAAAGACAAGGTATACAAATGACAGATTCATATTTTAGACGCATCAAATGTTGAGACGTGTCAACTGTTTGGACGTGCCAATATAATGAACCAGCAAGCACAAATAGCATGAAACGACTACACCTTGACTTGTTGACATAACCCGGCTGCACAGTAACACATGAGACGGTTCAACACTTAACACATTTTCTTTTCCGCGACTATTGACTTTTTGTCTTCTGCATTAATTGCACCTGCACATTTTTTTTTACAAAATTAATATGACAAGACATCCTTAATTAAGGTTTGGTAATTTATTTTTCCAACATGATTTAGGGCAACAAAATCCAATCAACACACACTTTTTTTTATTTTCATTTTCGTTTCTTTTCTTTTTAACTTGAAAAAAATTTGCACAACCAATATTTCAATATCCCGAAGCATTTTTCAATAGATTTCAATTTTAGGACCTTGGGTTATTTTAACATGAACAATACGTATGCATTCATTTAAAACTTGATCCTTCCATCCAACAACATATTTTTGATATTTTTCATTTTCTATTGGAATATGCTTGTTAAACTTATTTCTCCCCCGAAACTTTGAAATTTCTTAAAACTTTTAAGTTTACAAGGAATGTCGATATCTCATTAATGATTCCACATGCTTGCACACACATAGTAAACATAAATTAAATACGAATGCAATGCAATGAATCTCTAGACTGCAGAGAGATCATACTAAGAATAATCTGAACATGTTTTAGAGTTTGAAATAGACATTTGACTTGTGTTTAGTTGAGTGAGGATATGAAAACATACCAATTAGCTCGAGTTGGCACACTTACTTTCTCAGTATCATGATGAAATTAAGGTTCGATTAAAATGACATATGTGACCCACATGTATACATATATCAAGCTATTTCCTTATCAAACCAAACCAGAATGCACAATAACAGAAACTTGGTCACATACAACATAATCAGTGTGGAATGAGTTTTCTATCTTATTGGATTTGATCCACTTTGGGATTCTTTTTGAATTCCTTTTTGGAAATAACTTTTGCTTATGTTCCATTTGGGAATCTTCTGAAATTCCATTTTGGAATTTTGGTGATGGTCCAATTTTGGACTCTTTTCTGTTCCACATTGGGAATATTTTGTTGCACCTTGAAGTGTTCTGGTCTGTAGCTTACTACAACAAAGGAGACTTCATGTGAGACTTCAAGTCTGTGGTTACCACAACAAAGAAGCTCACAGATGTGGTTCATCACACTGAATTATATTGCATCATTACCCGGTATGTGAAAGTAACATAACTAGCAGGTCATCAAAAAAGATATCTCTTGACATGTATGACAATGGAACTTTACACAAAGATCATTAATATTTAGATTTGTCAACAGTGAACCTACTTTTTCAGTTTAATTGCTTGAGTTGTCTAGCACGTCAATGAACACGTATCAGTCTTTATTATTGAAAAGAATGTATCAGATAACACTTAGTGTAGCTATCATTTCTCACAATGCAAGTCTGATTCTTATGAAATGATGTTTGTTTTATGTTTAGGTTTTTCTTTTTAGATGCAAGCACACAAACACACATAACATAAACAAAAAAGACATGAGAATCAAAGATGACATAAACTTATTATACTTTTGATTTTTCAAGTTTTATGATATTATATTTTGTTTTCTTGAGAAAAAAATTAATCATGATTGATTAATACTATGGATTTGTCCTGACAAGAAGGATTTTGTAAACAGATGTGCCAGTTGTTTGTCCGTATGAACTTTAATAAAAATTATTAAACCTTTTTCAGAGTTATCTCTGAGAAAATGGTAACGAATTTCAGTATGTTTTGTTTTTGAGTGTTGGACAGGATTAGCAGTAATGAACATTGCAACAATATTGTCTATGTAAATAGGAGTTTTGAGAAAATTAAACCCGTACTCAAGCAATTGATTTTGAAGCCATAAAACTTGAGAATATCCTGCCGATGCAGCAATGTACTCTGCTTCTGCAGTGGATACGGGAACCTATGGTTGATTTCCTGTCAAGAGTACAACCACCATAATCACTATCAGAATATCTATATAATTAAAAATTGACTTCATAAGGATACCATAAACCGAGATTAGGTTTCCCTATGAGATATTTGAATATACGTTTGACGGCGATCAGGTGCGACTCTTTAGGATCTGATTGATGTCTGGCACAAACAAAACAACAAACATGATGTCTGGTCTTGATGCAGTAAGATACATCAACGAAATCTTAATATACGTTTGACGGCGATCAGGTGCGACTCTTTAGGATCTGATTGATATCTGGAACAAGCACAAACAACATACATGATGTCTGGTTTTGATGCCAGTAAGATACATCAATGAACGAATCATTGACCTGCATAGTGTTTGATCAAAGATTTGCCTTTCTAATTATAGTTCACATCAGATGGAGTTCTAGTAGTCTGACAATCTTGCAACTTGAACTTCTTCAACAATTCAACAAGCTTTGATTGATTGATAAAGATTCCATCTGCAAACTGTGTAACTTGCAAACCAAGAAAGAAATTGATTTCTCCCATAGAACTCATCTGAAATCTGGATTTCATTATTTCTCCGAACTCTTTGCACATGTACGGACTTGTTGATCCAAAATGATATCATCCACATAAACTTGAACACACAATAGATCATCATTTTCACGCTTACTCATACCAAATCCTTGGAGCTTGATGTAGACCGTATAAAGCTTTGCTGAGTTTGTATACATGATGCGATTACTCAGGGTCTTCAAATCCTGGAGGCTGCCTGACGTACACATCATCGTTAATAGGTCCATACAAAAATGCGCATTTTACATCCATTTGATACACTTTAAACTTCATGAAAGAAGCATAAGAAAGAAAAACGTTAATTGCTTCAAGTCGAGCGACAGGAGCAAACACTTCTTCATAGTCTATGCCTTCTTCCTGAGTGTACCCTTGTGCAAGCAGTCTCTCTTTGTTTCTAACAACAATGCCACGTTCATCTGACTTGTTCTTGTACAACCATCTGGTTCCAATAGCATTTTCTCCTTCAGGTAAGTCCATTAACTTCCATACTTCTTGTTTTCTGAACTAAGTAACTCATCTTGCATTGCTTCTATCCAGCTGTTATCTTGCAACGCGTCTGAAATGTTCTTCGGTACTACTTTTGACAGAAAACATGAGTAGAGACATATGTTGATAGGATGATTCCTTTGAACATGTGAAGTTGGAATATCTTCACCTTGTATTTGTGTCTCCAGATTTGAATCATTCAGATTTGCTAGATCTTGCAGAATTGTAGAAGTGTGCGGAGTGAAATTAAGAACATGTTCTGGTGAATTGATGAAGTAATCGAGAGATTCTGGAGTAGCTTCACCATTCAGATCTGATGATGGTTGTGAATGAACAGATCCACCATCATTAGGAGAATTTTGCTAATTTTAAAAATCTGCTTCATTATTTGATTCCTGATCTTCTTGAGAAACATATGGACCTTGTGATTGATTGAAGGATTCAATATGTGGATCAAGAAAAGACATGAACGGATACTCAGAGTTAAGATAATCATCATCATTGTCTGAATCATCACTAAAAGATCCTAAGTCTCCTGGTTCCTTCTTTGATTTTCCTGAAAAATCCAACGAGTTAGAGTTGAAAGATTTGGATAACGAATCTAAATCAAATAACCAATCGGGACCATGAGCCAGTGATGGGAATGAGTTTTCTAAAAATTGTACGTTTAGAGATTCAAGGACAACATTCATTCGTCTATTATACACACGGTATGCTTTAGACATTGATGAATATTCAAGAAAAAAATTGTCATCAGATTTTGACTCAAATTTACCAAGTTGGTCACGTAAATTTAGAATCGTGACAGGACAACCAAAAGCTTTCAAATAAGAAATATTTGGTTTCCTTCGAAATAGTAACTCGTAAGGAGTTTTATGTTTATCCTGAACCAATAATGTCCTTTTTTGTACAAAGCAGGCGGTAGCAATTGCTTCGTCCCAGAATGTGATAGCAATTTTGGCATCTGCTATCATGGATCTCGCAGCTTCAATCAGTGTCCGATTTTTCCATTCAATAACTCCATTTTGATGAGGAGTTCGTGGAGCACTAAACTGACGTGCAATCCCCTTTTTCTGGACATTTGTTGGTCCGAATAGAATCATATGAAGCATCTATAGAGGTTTGGAAATTGAGTTTTCGAGCTTGGACTTAAAAGACATTCGATGTTGTTTTCCTTTCAGACATGCGGAGCAGAGATCAGTTGTAGAGAATTTCTTCGAAGGCATTCATACATCATAATTTCCTGACACCAATTTGTTTATGTTTCTTGTGACACCCCGCCCGGCGGCGGAAACACCGGGCTGTCATTGGAATTGGATATCAATAGTAAGAAAGCACATGGTATTTATTTATTAAGTTTAATAATGATGTAGTAAGTTTAGTACATGAGTCTTGAATGGATACGACAAAAGTAATAAAAACCGAAACAGTAAATGCAAAGTCTTTATTATTATTCTAGGTCCGAGGCAATCCTATGTCTTGGTAAACGCAGCAAAACAATCATAAGCAACACCTGAAATATGTGAAAATAAAGTTAGCTATTTAAAGCTAGTGAGTAAACCACAGTTGATAAATAGTAGTATAGAAAATCCGAGATCATCATAATATGCTGCGCAAGCTTATGTGTATAGCAATTTCATCATATTACTCAACCTTTAACCATAGAACACATAGAAACAAGAATCATAGACCCCGCAGGGTTACCTTTAGCATCAAGTCATGAGGAACCACTCATGTTACATTTATTGATAACCATCGTTTAACCGTCATTTAACCGTCTCGATATGTAAGTTATCAACAATGTTTAAGCATCTAAGGGACATAGCAACGTAGCAACAAGCATCACATGTAGTAACTAGTAACATAGAATCAACCATAGAATCGCCGGGTTTAAATCACCTATCGATGTTGTAAAGTGTAGGTGGGTTTGTCAGACCATTAGCGCTAACATTGTACCGGTGGAAATTACAAGTAATATACTACTTTAAACTACCACATAAGGATTGCATCTTGTCGCGAGTCAAGACTAACACATTTTATGATCTCTTTTGGAAAACAAATAGAAAATTGAAAACATTGTATAGTAACTAGAAACATATTTCAGCCCCAAAACGTAATAGTAAAAAGGGGAGTGATTTTACTCACCTTGAAACTCGGGCACGAAACAAAAAGTAAATAATCTAGATAGAACCGAGGATCGCCCGAATATTAGCATCACCTAATTAAATGACGATCCTAACTTAGTAAAACATATTGTATAGAAAACTAGAATTGAAACAATAGGAGTAAGAAATTGGAATTCTAGGGTTTCGAATCGAGATTTGGGGGTTTCTCGTTAAACGTCTAAAATATATAAACTCTTTTTTTTCGTGACGGTAGCAATAGTAATAATAACGATTTTGATAAACAATAGAAACTCCAATAATATATTTTTAACAACAATTTATTTAATGTCAAAAATATGTTATATATTTTAGAAAATACTTTAAAACATTTAACATCATCTTAAAGTATTAAAAAATCCATATAAAAGACTTACATGTAACAGTTGTGTCGTCGAATAGAATATAGCGTTATCGTTTTTGAAATAATTGAATTTACGGTAATAATAAAATGTGTAATGATGTAGTGTGTTTGTATAACAATTCGACTAATTGCTTCATACTAAGATAAACATTTAGTAATAAGTTGATTGTATTTGTAATAAACAATTCATTGAACAAGTCTTAGCTGATTCATATATATATAATAAAATCCGTTAATTTAAAATAATATTAGAAATAATTATAATTTATATAAATTGCTTATAGGGTTTAAATAAAGTTCTACAAAACCAACTTATTAAAGGGGTTTATTTATAATTTTCCTAAATAGAATGAAATTATTTGAAAATCACAATTTCTATTCAAAAACATTTGTATAAAAATTAAGGAGCAGGGATTAGAACTCGCGCCCCTGCGTTTGTAAGTGTAGCCTTGTGACTTAACCAACGAACCAAATTAAGTTAGTGTTTATAGTCTGAACTTATACTTTTAACCTAATAGTTAATTAAAACCCCCAAATCAACATAAACCCTAATCCTAAAACATCCAAATTGAACCAAGATTTGATAGTCTCATTGAAATTAACCTTAGGGCTTTTAATCAGTAATTGAAAACGAGCAGAAAGACGTATGAAACTTACTTGATTGAAGCCTAAAGATAAAAACGAAGCCGAGAAAAGAGGAACGGCTTCAAGAACGTGATAGAAAGATCTGGGTTGTTAGAATCCAATTAAAGCTCCAGATTTGTTCGTAACGACCTGCTTAATGATGCACGGTGATCAATTGCAGAAGGACAATATGTTTCGATATTTTTCAAGCAACCCGAAATATCGCAACTTGGTATGATAATTTCGTTTGAATTTGGTGTGTTAAAGTTGAAATTGATTATCCGTTTAATTGCGTATTGATTATAGGATCGTTTTAGTTCGTAGAATTGAATGATTTACACGTTAAATGTGCGTAACAGTTTTTGCTTCGGATCAAGGTTTTGAACGACTTAGTTATGGTTGAAACGTTACATGATTTCGATCTTAAAGATGGTCCTAGGTTCGAAACTGGAGTGGGATTAGTGTGGGACGATTTAATTTGACTACAATATGCCGGAGATGGGATTTGAGACTTGCCGGGATTCTCGCCGTCGCCGGCGAGGCTATACGCCGGAAAATCGGGCTGGAGAAAAATGGGTTGGGTAATATATTAAAAGTTTAGACATTACCCCCTTATAGTTTTGTTATTATTGCATATTAGATTAAAACTTTAATATAAGTTAAGATAATAACATTATTAACCCAAAGTTAATTAATATATATTTTAACTAACCAGTCTAACCGAGTTAAGACGTAACGATTATATAAATGACGTGTTTACGTTTTTCCTTCGTTCTTGATGTTAATGGTTATTCCAAGACTTTAATACGCTTCTATCTTTAATAATCTTTATAAAATTCCTTTTATAAAGTACAATATATATATATACTTTGAAGATTAAATAATTGTTTTTAGTATTTAATTTGGTAAACGTTGAGTAATAATTTGGTCGTTATATATTACAGACGAGAATGACGTTATGCTCGACATATTTATTATATATATATTTAAAACGAAGTGTTGCATTTAAAGGAAGGTAATTACGAATACATTACAAATGAATAATTTCAGGTTCGAGTCGGGCATTCGGGTTCGGGTTTGGGGCAGATGTCACAGTCTCCCCTCCTTATAGAAATTTCGTCCCGAAATTTGCTTAAACCGAAACTAGAGATGAAACGAAACGATGCGATTATTTAGCTTCTCATTATAAAGGTACTTGCGTTATTTAGCTCTTTTGATTCGAACAAGAATACGTTAGTCTCGAGGAGTTTAAATAGAATACACCAACTTACGAATCTGAGGGTGATAATAACAAATGGTAATATGTGCAAACAATTGTTAAATTTTGATTCCTATATGATAAGAATTGATTTATGATTTCTGCATTGGTTTGGATAGTAATAGGTTTGTCATTTTAGATCAACTTAGAACATATATAGTTTATCTTACTCGATGATGTACGATATGCTTTATTATATGAATAGGATACTTAGAACAACACGAAAATTCACAGATCGAAACAACGCTTCATTTGACAGTATGACATGAGCATTTATCTATAGGACGTACCACTGGCGTATTCACCATGCTCTTGGCATACCGCATTTGTCGCATTGCTATCAAACACATGACAAAACTTACTATGGTTTCCATGCACCCACTTTCATAATTCCGTGTGCACCCGTAATTACTTTAGTTTTTGCATGAACCACACAGTTCATTCGATCACGTGCGAGTCAAATGTACAAAAGAAAAATTTCCAAGTTGAGATAATGGTACACATAGGTTCCGAGATTATATTCGATGGCATTCAGTTCTTGTGAAGTATAGTTTAAGATGATACGCAACTGATGATTTGAGAGAATTAAGTTTATTAGGTAGTCTTTACCCATAATAATAGTTTTTGTTCATAGATATAAATAGTTAAGTTCGAGTACCAAAATTGTAATAACATAGTTTTTTTTTTTGAAAACCAACTTCATGTGTGTGAGATGTAGATGACGATTGTTCATGGTATTGTCAAGTTCATAAGCGATAATGGTGTACGTAAATAATCGATGATCTGGATAATCCAATTTATAACTACAATTATAAATTATTTTATTCCTATTGGTTTCGATCTTTAAAGCGTTTGAGTTTATATAACAAAAGCTTTTAGGTAAACCAAGTGTATAAATAAAGTCATAAGGGGTGATGTTGTTTCTCTATATTGAGGGATTTTTTTTTATAACGCAAACTAAATAATTAAATGATGAACTCATAAAAGGAATTTTCTTTTATCTTTTCCATAGATAAAGGGTATTGATTTAAGAATAAATTACACAATCTAAGTTTCAAGTAACTGGTATTAGAAAACATATAACATAGTGTTTGTTGCAAGTCCTTGCATAATATTTGAGAAAACATGAAATGTTGTGTAATCGTTAAAATGATCAATCCCCTTTTCTTAGAAATCATTTATCATTGATATTTTTTTAAATATATTCTTATTTGAAAAAAAAATAGAGAAATCATTTTAATACAACTACTTATTGGTTGGTAGTTTTACAAAACCGTAGACAAAACATAGTATTTTAGGTAAAGAGTTTATACGTAAGTCACATTGGGTTTGGAAGATTTTATAAAATCGAGATTTATAGAATTTCATTAGTGATCATATATACAATTGAAATGTTTTAGTTTAATGAGCTCAAGAATAGTTGTGAAATGAGTTTACGTTAAGTTTGGAAAACGAGTTTATGAATAGCAATATAACATCATCTAGTAGGGGATTAGAAGTTGGATTAGAATCTTATGATTTAAATGATTACCTTAGATAATATTTGAGTATTGATATCTAGTTGAGATACTTTGGAGGTATACGTTCGATGCGTAAATCAAATGAATGCGGTGACATAAGGAAATAGTAACCCGTTACGAGATTTCAGGAATCATGAATTAAGTCTTTAATTTCGAATTTGATAATTGACTTGAGTTTAGAAATATATCTTAGATTTGGTATTTGGTATTTGTGTTTAAGTTTTGGTAATTTGATTGAGGTTAGTCATTATATCTTAGTTTTGATTTAGAACATTTGGGTCGCGATGGTATTAGCGAGTCGTTCACATCTTGTTGTCATTCTACAAGATAAGATAGAAAATAATTTCATGGAACATAAGAAAATGCTGGATAACACAAGTTGTAATGGAACTTTTGGACTGAAAAGAACAAATAATTGTACTTTGAAGTTTCATAGAAGTTTCAGAATCCATAACATAGTAGTCACTTGAAAATCATTGAAATGTAAATAAGCAAACTTGGAATAACATTTGAAATAATATAGAAACTCATTGAAATAATTTGAAATCATAGAAAATGATAATCATAGAATCCATAAATAAATAGAACTTGAAGGCTTAGGAATGTGTCTTGGTTTTGGACACTTAAGACTTATCAAAGTGCTAAGTTCGTTTTCAACGTATTCGAGAAGGCGTGCTTTAGCCTATAGGTTCACACTCATCTCGTCCATCCCAGGTAAGCATACAGATCTCTTAAAGAGATTTATACGAAATGCTTTGCCTTAGACAAGATGTCCGTGATACAAGTGTTCCCCCTTCCGGATTGCACACGTTCCCACGTATCAAACTTACTTAAGACGATGACGAGATTCCACAAAGAGAAATCGGATAAGAAATAAGATAAAGAAAAATCATAAGATGAGTCTCTTGTAGCTCCTTCGCGAAATCGGATAAGAAATAAGATAAAGAAAAAGCATAGAAAGGTTCATAAAAAGGAATGAGGAAATAAGTTCTAGAAGAGTTTTCTAAGCACAAACTATTTGCACTAAGGACTCTTAGGTTATAGTCTAGGTCGGTGTGTTTCTAATACCCTATCCTAGTTTCTATAACCATGGCTCTGATACCAAACTGTGACACCCCGCCCGGCGGCGGAAACACCGGGCTGTCATTTGAATTGGATATCAATAGTAAGAAAGCACATGGTATTTATTTATTAAGTTTAATAATGATGTAGTAAGTTTAGTACATGAGTCTTAAATGGATACGACAAAAGTAATAAAAACCGAAACAGTAAATGCAAAGTCTTTATTATTATTCTAGGTCCGAGGCAATCCTATGTCTTGGTAAACGCAACAAAACAATCATAAGCAACACCTGAAATATGTGAAAATAAAGTTAGCTATTTAAAGCTAGTGAGTAAACCACAGTTGATAAATAGTAGTATAGAAAATCCGAGATCATCATAATATGCTGCGCAAGCTTATGTGTATAGCAATTTCATCATATTACTCAACCTTTAACCATAGAACACATAGAAACAAGAATCATAGACCCCGCAGGGTTACCTTTAGCATCAAGTCATGAGGAACCACTCATGTTACATTTATTGATAACCATCGTTTAACCGTCATTTAACCGTCTCGATATGTAAGTTATCAACAATGTTTAAGCATCTAAGGGACATAGCAACGTAGCAACAAGCATCACATGTAGTAACTAGTAACATAGAATCAACCATAGAATCGCCGGGTTTAAATCACCTATCGATGTTGTAAAGTGTAGGTGGGTTTGTCAGACCATTAGCGCTAACATTGTACCGGTGGAAATTACAAGTAATATACTACTTTAAACTACCACATAAGGATTGCATCTTGTCGCGAGTCAAGACTAACACATTTTATGATCTCTTTTGGAAAACAAATAGAAAATTGAAAACATTGTATAGTAACTAGAAACATATTTCAGCCCCAAAAACGTAATAGTAAAAAGGGGAGTGATTTTACTCACCTTGAAACTCGGGCACGAAACAAAAAGTAAATAATCTAGATAGAACCGAGGATCGCCCGAATATTAGCATCACCTAATTAAATGACGATCCTAACTTAGTAAAACATATTGTATAGAAAACTAGAATTGAAACAATAGGAGTAAGAAATTGGAATTCTAGGGTTTCGAATCGAGATTTGGGGGTTTCTCGTTAAACGTCTAAAATATATAAACTCTTTTTTTTCGTGACGGTAGCAATAGTAATAATAACGATTTTGATAAACAATAGAAACTCCAATAATATATTTTTAACAACAATTTATTTAATGTCAAAAATATGTTATATATTTTAGAAAATACTTTAAAACATTTAACATCATCTTAAAGTATTAAAAAATCCATATAAAAGACTTACATGTAACAGTTGTGTCGTCGAATAGAATATAGCGTTATCGTTTTTGAAATAATTGAATTTACGGTAATAATAAAATGTGTAATGATGTAGTGTGTTTGTATAACAATTCGACTAATTGCTTCATACTAAGATAAACATTTAGTAATAAGTTGATTGTATTTGTAATAAACAATTCATTGAACAAGTCTTAGCTGATTCATATATATATAATAAAATCCGTTAATTTAAAATAATATTAGAAATAATTATAATTTATATAAATTGCTTATAGGGTTTAAATAAAGTTCTACAAAACCAACTTATTAAAGGGGTTTATTTATAATTTTCCTAAATAGAATGAAATTATTTGAAAATCACAATTTCTATTCAAAAACATTTGTATAAAAATTAAGGAGCAGGGATTAGAACTCGCGCCCCTGCGTTTGTAAGTGTAGCCTTGTGACTTAACCAACGAACCAAATTAAGTTAGTGTTTATAGTCTGAACTTATACTTTTAACCTAATAGTTAATTAAAACCCCCAAATCAACATAAACCCTAATCCTAAAACATCCAAATTGAACCAAGATTTGATAGTCTCATTGAAATTAACCTTAGGGCTTTTAATCAGTGATTGAAAACGAGCAGAAAGACGTATGAAACTTACTTGATTGAAGCCTAAAGATAAAAACGAAGCCGAGAAAAGAGGAACGGCTTCAAGAACGTGATAGAAAGATCTGGGTTGTTAGAATCCAATTAAAGCTCCAGATTTGTTCGTAACGACCTGCTTAATGATGCACGGTGATCAATTGCAGAAGGACAATATGTTTCGATATTTTTCAAGCAACCCGAAATATCGCAACTTGGTATGATAATTTCGTTTGAATTTGGTGTGTTAAAGTTGAAATTGATTATCCGTTTAATTGCGTATTGATTATAGGATCGTTTTAGTTCGTAGAATTGAATGATTTACACGTTAAATGTGCGTAACAGTTTTTGCTTCGGATCAAGGTTTTGAACGACTTAGTTATGGTTGAAACGTTACATGATTTCGATCTTAAAGATGGTCCTAGGTTCGAAACTGGAGTGGGATTAGTGTGGGACGATTTAATTTGACTACAATATGCCGGAGATGGGATTTGAGACTTGCCGGGATTCTCGCCGTCGCCGGCGAGGCTATACGCCGGAAAATCGGGCTGGAGAAAAATGGGTTGGGTAATATATTAAAAGTTTAGACATTACCCCCTTATAGTTTTGTTATTATTGCATATTAGATTAAAACTTTAATATAAGTTAAGATAATAACATTATTAACCCAAAGTTAATTAATATATATTTTAACTAACCAGTCTAACCGAGTTAAGACGTAACGATTATATAAATGACGTGTTTACGTTTTTCCTTCGTTCTTGATGTTAATGGTTATTCCAAGACTTTAATACGCTTCTATCTTTAATAATCTTTATAAAATTCCTTTTATAAAGTACAATATATATATATACTTTGAAGATTAAATAATTGTTTTTAGTATTTAATTTGGTAAACGTTGAGTAATAATTTGGTCGTTATATATTACAGACGAGAATGACGTTATGCTCGACATATTTATTATATATATATTTAAAACGAAGTGTTGCATTTAAAGGAAGGTAATTACGAATACATTACAAATGAATAATTTCAGGTTCGAGTCGGGCATTCGGGTTCGGGTTTGGGGCAGATGTCACAGTCTCCCCTCCTTATAGAAATTTCGTCCCGAAATTTGCTTAAACCGAAACTAGAGATGAAACGAAACGATGCGATTATTTAGCTTCTCATTATAAAGGTACTTGCGTTATTTAGCTCTTTTGATTCGAACAAGAATACGTTAGTCTCGAGGAGTTTAAATAGAATACACCAACTTACGAATCTGAGGGTGATAATAACAAATGGTAATATGTGCAAACAATTGTTAAATTTTGATTCGTATATGATAAGAATTGATTTATGATTTCTGCATTAGTTTGGATAGTAATAGGTTTGTCATTTTAGATCAACTTAGAACATATATAGTTTATCTTACTCGATGATGTACAATATGCTTTATTATATGAATAGGATACTTAGAACAACACGAAAATTCACAGATCGAAACAACGCTTCATTTGACAGTATGACATGAGCATTTATCTATAGGACGTACCACCGGCGTATTCACCATGCTCTTGGCATACCGCATTTGTCGCATTGCTATCAAACACATGACAAAACTTACTATGGTTTCCATGCACCCACTTTCATAATTCCGAGTGCACCCGTAATTACTTTAGTTTTTGCATGAACCACACAGTTCATTCGATCACGTGCGAGTCAAATGTACAAAAGAAAAATTTCCAAGTTGAGATAATGGTACACATAGGTTCCGAGATTATATTCGATGGCATTCAGTTCTTGTGAAGTATAGTTTAAGATGATA
The DNA here is from genome assembly GCA_030867185.1 of Tagetes erecta. Taxonomy (NCBI): domain Eukaryota; kingdom Viridiplantae; phylum Streptophyta; class Magnoliopsida; order Asterales; family Asteraceae; genus Tagetes; species Tagetes erecta. The sequence goes on from CM061488.1 coordinate 13,297,347, forward strand.
CGCAACTGATGATTTGAGAGAATTAAGTTTATTAGGTAGTCTTTACCCATAATAATAGTTTAACCGCGGCAGTCTTAAGACCTGAACCTGTTTTCAGATCAGAGAGAGATTTGATCTTAGAATTTGTTTGGTTACGTTGAGATGAATTCATATCAAATGTTCTAGCTGACACAAACTTCACTGGTTTTAACAATGGTGACACACTCTTTGGTACAAATTTTCTTGATTGAGTTTTGTGGTTTTGGAATTGTCATTTGATGATATGACACAAACTTCACTGGTTTTACCTTTTTCTTGTTTTGATTTTGATTGATTGTTTGACTTCTTAGATTTATGTGACTTTGAGTTTTGTGGTTTTGGAATTGTCATTTGATGATATGACACAAACTTCTTAGATTGCTCTAGCACAGTACTTGAAATTTCACTAGCTTTATCATCGACTTCGACAAGCACAACTTCTTCTTCCTTCACATTCTTAGCCAAAACTTTTTCATCAACTTGTTCTTAAGAGCTTCAAGATTTAGATTTAATTCTTTGAATTTCTTTGAACTTCTCTTCATATTCAGGTGAGTGATCAAATTGATTAAAGTTCTCAAGTAATGTATTTGATATTGATTTAGGAATTGGTTCATGAGTAAAACCCAACCCTATTTTGTTATCAAGATAGCTTTTGAACTTTTCATCTTTGTAAAATCAAATTGAGTTGCTGCATGAGTAATCTTTTAATTTTCAAGTTCTTTTGTCATTTCTTCAAGTTGTTTTATGACAATTTCAAGTTCTTTTAAAGTTTTGTTCCAAGAATTTTGAAATGACATTATCTTATCATCCGAAATTTTGTGATATTTTTTAAGTTGTTCATGAAGTTTTTCATGTTTACTAAATTTATCACCAATTTTAAACGAATGGTTTCGATAATGTTCCACCTGATTAAGGCATTCTTTGGAATACAACCAATTTTTCACATCATCTAGAATTGGAATATAGTTTGGGGGTAATTCAGAACTAACCTTCGGTTGTTCAGGTACATCAGATGATAAAGAGTCTTCGGATGTAGCTATAAGTGCAATTTTAGCTTCTGATTTTTCTGACGGATCAGACTTTGCGCTCCAATCATATACTTCTGATTCATGAGTATCATCCTTAAGAACTTTAACATCACCTTCTTCAGACCAATATTCATCTTTGATTTCACATACGAAAGCCAAATTAGCAGTATGATCAGCAGTAAATTGTTCAGTATATGCACTCCAGTCATAACCATCTTTAACGCTGACTACAAGCGCCTTGTTCTGATCTTCTGGCTGTTTACCTTCATCCTTTAACTCTGGCATGGGAAGACTTTTATAAGGTTTCCGATGAAAACATTGATTCTGATTCTGATAGCTTGAAGATTGTTGACTTGAACCTTGAGACTGATTATGACTGCTTGAACTTGCCTGACCATTATAAGTCTGGTTCTTTGGGGCTTTACACTCCTTAGGTAAACGACCATAGCAATTACAGTTAAAGCATCTCGCCTTCGATTTGTCAAAACCAACTATCTTATTTGCACTTGGCCTAAAATTATGATTGACATAAGCATGTTTCTGTGTCATGTATGCAACCATAACCATTTGCCAATTTAGATCCATCTCTTCAACATCATCAGGATCCATTTCAAGAAGGTCTTGAAGTACAACATCTATTTGAGTTAGATGATTGCCTTGATAAGCTTGACAGCTTGCCATAAATGCAGTAAAAGCATTTTTTGTTTCATCATCTTGCAAAAGAATGTTCATGACATCTTTAACTTTGTATTGCATAGTAGAACTTGAGTTTTGAGATTCAGATTGAGATTTCATTGGTTGAGGTTGAGTTTTTGGTGGAGATTGAGGTTGCATAAAGATCGGTGAGCTTGTATGATAAGTAGAATCTGTATAAAAACTAGCACCGAAGAACAAATCACCCTCATCTTCTGGTTGCTGACCATCTTGAACAAGAAAAGCATTCTCAACCGTATTTGAAGGATTCACAACAAATTTATAAGAACCAGATCGGTCTGTGTTCCTTGAACTTTCATCAATTTCAACCTCTTCTATTTTTTCAATGAGAAGATCTAAGTCCATTGGAAATTTCTCAGTATGTTTCAGAAGAGTAATTGTTTGTTTCCATTAAGATGGAAGAGCACCCAATAATCTGTCATTTAAGTCTTGAAGATCTGTTTTCACTCTAGCATTTTTCATCTCAGTAGTTAGATGCACAAATCTATTCATAATCTGGTGTATAGGCTCTCCAGATATATGCTCAAACAGTTCCAATTGTCTCTTCAATTTCTGATTCTTGAGAGTTCTGATTTGTTCTCCTCCTTTCGCATATCACTTTCAGTGCCTTATACAATGTATAGCCAATCTGATAAGCATCCAACCTTGACAACACTTGAAGTGGTAGCCCTTTGCACATTAAGTAATAAGCCTTACTGTCATTCTTTGCTTTCCATAAGTCTTCTCCTTGTAGATCATCCTCTGGATAAGGTTCTTTGGAGTCTTTGGTATAAGTGCTTGCTGTATCAGGTGGAGTTTGAATAGGAATATGTGGACCTTTTTCAATCGACTTCCATAAATCATGGTCAATAGAGCATAAATGATGTTTCAATCTAATCATCCAATTCTTGAAATCTGCACGGTTAACTAACCTTGGGACACGATTATCTGAATCATCACTAGGAGCCATTTTAAATTTGATAAAAGAAAATATTTTTTTTATTTTTGGTTAATTTTGAAAATGATAAGTAATTCGAAAATTAAAAATAAAAATAAACTTGAGTGATTAAAAAGTTGATATGACTGAATAGTGATTTAGATAATGATGTTTAAAGATGACACGGCTAAACAATCACACGACTGAACAGTGAAACGTCTGAATAGTCACACGTCTGAAAATCACACGTATGAAAGTCACACGTCTGAACAGTAGATCAAACGACTAAGTAGAAAAATCTTGACCCGACTGAAAACTTGATACGGCTGAATAGTATTCACCCGTCTGAAAATCTTTGACACGACTGAATAGTAATACACCCGACAAATCAATTGGTGACTTATTTAAATACTTCACACGACAAAAACTTGAAAACTCTTGACATGGCTTGAAAATGTTGACACGACTAAACAGTGACATGACTGAATAGTTCACACGACACAACAGTAATCTTCAAGTTTAAGAATTTTTCAACTTTTAACCCGACGAAAACTACACAAGCCTTCAAACGACTAAACGGTAACTTAATTTTCGTCCAAAAACTAAGTCCTGAAACATCTAAGTCATCAAATTCAGTCTTCACATGGCAAGAACATCTTCATCATACACATGAACATCATCATCTAGTTTTTTTTTTAATAATTTTTAAAAACTTGTTGAATTTGTCCAGAAATCACACACAAGCTGTGTAATCACCCGATTAACAACCCAATGTATCAATCAATCTCAAACAACATCCTTAGATTATGTATTTTGATGATATTTCGATCGAACAATAAAGGTTTCAAATTACTTAATTCTTCAGATCTGATATTTTTTGAGTGAAATCAACACCTATGTTGTGAATTAGAAACGATTAGAGTGATAAATCGATCAAATTTCAGCAACAGATTGTGAAAATCACCATTAGAGCAGTTTTTGAGTGTTTTTGCTTGGTGAATAGTGAAGAACACACAAAATCAACATCTCTGATAAGAGTTGACAGGTTCAATTGGATCGAAACTGCATCTAATATGATTATTAATCATAGATCTAAGTAAAACCATAATCAGATCAACAAAGGATATACTGATAATTCTCTTTGTATTGATGATAGAAGATTGCAGTACAATAGGTGTAGAGCAAAACTGATTACAATAATACTTGTTCAATCTCTAACCTAGCACCTCAAGTTTCTATTTATATCAACAATACAACTTTAGGGAAATAACACTTTATACCCTAAAAAAACAAATAGTACAATTAAAGACAAAGTAAATCTTTCTAGAAAAGAGCCCTAACAAATGTTCAATCATGGTGATATACCACTATAAATCACAAACACTTGATACAGAATTAATGATTTGAATAGAGATATAGACGGTTGAAAATGATATGGTGTGTGGTCGGGTGAAAGTTTTGAAATGAAGTTAAGTGTTGTAAAGAATGGGTATTTATATGATGGGATGACATGGCAAGAAATTTGGTTTTAATTTGGACGTGTAAGAATAGGACGGGTCAAACACACATAAAAACCCTAGACGGGTCAAACATTGTTCAGACAGGTGAACATGTATTAAACAGGTTAGATGATGAACCAACTGAAATTTCAACACAAAAACTCTTAGATGTGTGAACAGCTGTTGACACGTTTTAATAAGACGGTTGAACAAAATACTTGAAAGCATGAGTCGTGTCAGCAATTGTTGAGGCGTGTCAACCATTGTTGAGATGGTTCAACGTTCGTTAAGACGACTAGGTTCATCACACAATGTCTTTGGACGTGTCAAACAACATGGTCATGTGAAACACTATTGAGACAGGTCAGTTTGAGATGTGTCAACCTGATTAGTCGTGTCAACACTTGTGACCCAGCAACATTTACCATAACATGTTAAGACGGATCATGCACTGTTGAGACGTGTCAACTGTTGAGATGTGTCAACATGATGCAAAGTCAAGTTTCAATACCAAAGATTGGACGGGTCATTAATGTTAAGACGTGCCAAAAAATGTTGAGGCGTGTCAACTGTTGGGACGTGTCAACATGAAGAACCTGTAATCACAAACAACATGAAACGACTACACGTTGACTTGTTGACTTAACAGTCTGAATAGTATCCCTTGAGACGGTTCAACACTTCAACATGGTCATGTGAAACACTATTAAGACGGGTTAGTTTGAGACGTGTCAACCTGATTAGTCATGTCAACACTTGTGACCCAGCAACATTTACCACAGCATGTTAAGACGGATCATGCACTGTTGAGACGTGTGAACTGTTGAGTCGTGTCAACTATTGAGATGTGTCAACATGATGCAAAGTCAAGTTTCAATACCAAAGATGGGACGAGTCATCAATGTTAAGACGTGCCAATAAATGTTGAGGCATGTCAACTGTTGGGACGTGTTAACATGAAGAACCTGTAAGCACAAACAACATGAAACGACTACACCTTGACTTGTTGACTTAACACTTCTAAATAGTAACCTCTTAAGACGGTTCAACACTTCAACATTTTCCACCTGCTGCGACTATTGACTGTTTGATTCTTCTACTTTAAATGCGCCTGTAAATCATTTATTTTCATTAATTTGAGATGACAACCTTAAATTTTAATTAAAGATTTATCATTTAGTTAATAACAATTGTAATTTTAGGTCAATTTAACACAATTATCACATTTTTGCACATAAAATTTTTTGTTCCAATATTTTAACATGACTTGAAAAATTTTGCACAACCAATTTCCAATATCCCGAAGCATTTTTCAACAGATTTTAATCACTTGACCTTGGATTATTTTAACATGAACAATACGACTATATTAATTTAAAACTTGATCCTTTCATACAACCATAATTTTTTAAAGATTTTCAAACATATTTAAAATTTTTTTTTTCATAATTATTTCTCCCCTAAACTTGAAATTTCTTGAATGTTTTAAGTTTACAAGGATTGTCGATATATCATCAATGAATCCACATGCCTGCACACACAAAGCACACAAAAATTAAATACGAATGCAATGCAATGAATCTATAGATTTTAGAGAGATCATACTAAGAATTATCCGAACATGTTTTGGATTTTGAAATAGACATTTGACTTGTGTTGAATTGAGTGATGATATGATAACATACCAATTAGCTCGAGTTGGCACACTTACTTTGTCAGTAACATGATGAGATTAAGGTTCGATTAGAATGACTTATGTGACCCACATGTATACGTATATCAAGCTATTTCCGTATCAAAACAAACCAGAAATGCACTTAAACAATCTTAACCAGGTCATTTACAACATACCAAGTGTGAAATGAGTTTTCTATCTTATTGGATTTGTTCAACTTTGAGAATCCTTTGAATTCCTTTTTGGAATTATCTTTTTCTTGCGTTCCCTTTGGGAATCTTTTAAAATTCCATTGGAATTTATTTGGTTATGGTCCACTTTGGGACTCTTTTATGTTCTACACTAGGAATTTATTTGGTTATGGTCCACTTTGGGACTCTTTTATGTTCTACACGTCTGAACAGTAGATCAAACGACTAAGTAGAAAAATCTTGACCCCTCTGAAAACTTGATACGGCTGAATAGTATTCACCCGTCTGAAAATCTTTGACACGACTGAATAGTAATACACCCGACAAATCAATTGATGACTTATTTAAATACTTCACACGACAAAAACTTGAAAACTCTTGACATGGCTTGAAAATGTTGACCCGACTAAACAGTGACATGACTGAATAGTTCACACGACACAACAGTAATCTTCAAGTTTAAGAATTTTTCAACTTTTAACCCGACGAAAACTACACAAGCCTTCAAACGACTAAACGGTAACTTAAATTTTCGTCCAAAAACTAAGTCCTGAAACATCTAAGTCATCAAATTCAGTCTTCACATGGCAAGAACATCTTCATCATACACATGAACATCATCATCTAGTTTTTTTTTATAATTTTTAAAAACTTGTTGAATTTGTCCAGAAATCACACACAAGCTGTGTAATCACCCGATTAACAACCCAATGTATCAATCAATCTCAAACAACATCCTTAGATTATGTATTTTGATGATATTTCGATCGAACAACAAAGGTTTCAAATTACTTAATTCTTCAGATCTGATATTTTTTGAGTGAAATCAACACCTATGTTGTGAATTAGAAACGATTAGAGTGATAAATCGATCAAATTTCAGCAACAGATTGTGAAAATCACCATTAGAGCAGTTTTTGAGTGTTTTTGCTTGGTGAATAGTGAAGAACACACAAAATCAACATCTCTGATACCAGTTGACAGGTTCAATTGGATCGAAACTGCATCTAATATGATTATTAATCATAGATCTAAGTAAAACCATAATCAGATCAACAAAGGATATACTGATAATTCTCTTTGTATTGATGATAGAAGATTGCAGTACAATAGGTGCAGAGCAAAACTGATTACAATAATACTTGTTCAATCTCTAACCTAGCACCTCAAGTTTCTATTTATATCAACAATACAACTTTAGGGAAATAACACTTTATACCCTAAAAAAACAAATAGTACAATTAAAGACAAAGTAAATCTTTCTAGAAAAGAGCCCTAACAAATGTTCAATCATGGTGATATACCACTATAAATCACAAACACTTGATACAGAATTAATGATTTGAATAGAGATATAGACGGTTGAAAATGATATGGTGTGTGGTCGGGTGAAAGTTTTGAAATGAAGTTAAGTGTTGTAAAGAATGGGTATTTATATGATGGGATGACATGGCAAGAAATTTGGTTTTAATTTGGACGTGTAAGAATAGGACGGGTCAAACACACATAAAAACCCTAGACGGGTCAAACATTGTTCAGACAGGTGAACATGTATTAAACAGGTTAGATGATGAACCAACTGAAATTTCAACACAAAAACTCTTAGATGTGTGAACAGCTGTTGACACGTTTTAATAAGACGGTTGAACAAAATACTTGAAAGCATGAGTCTTGTCAGCAATTGTTGAGGCGTGTCAACCATTGTTGAGATGGTTCAACGTTCGTTAAGACGACTAGGTTCATCACACAATGTCTTTGGACGTGTCAAACAACATGGTCATGTGAAACACGATTGAGACAGGTCAGTTTGAGATGTGTCAACCTGATTAGTCGTGTCAACACTTGTGACCCAGCAACATTTACCATAACATGTTAAGACGGATCATGCACTGTTGAGACGTGTCAACTATTGAGATGTGTCAACATGATGCAAAGTCAAGTTTCAATACCAAAGATGGGACGGGTCATTAATGTTAAGACGTGCCAAAAAATGTTGAGGCGTGTCAACTGTTGGGACGTGTGTTAGGGTTATTTCCTGTTAAGATTTACTTTGTATTTTGTTTAGTGTTTACATGTTTGTAAATAGTTTAGGGTTTATTGTGTATTTTCCTTAAACTTGTAATTGTTGTTATAAGCATGTAGTGTGTGTGTTAGGAGAGGGAGGCTAGATCACTTTTACACTGTTAGAGAGAGAATTAACTGTGTGTGATTTTGTTTCTCCTGCACTTTGTACTACGAATTGCTTTGATCATCAATATACAGAGAATTTATGAGTATGAACTGTGTTTGTGATTGAATCGTTTGTGTGTGCGTGTTATTCTGATCATTTGAGTGATATTAACGATCCAATTGAACCTATCAATTGGTATCAGAGCTTTCGGTATCGTGTTCTTCGCTGTTCTTAAGCAAAACACATCAATATTGCTCAAAATATCATGATCTGAATAAATTGTTGGTGTTTTTAGTTGTGATTTATCATCGCAATCCCTCCTATACACAACGATTGTGCAGATTCTATCAGATCATCATCAGATCTGAAGAATTAGAAAGAATAGAAAAAGTTATTGTTCGATCAAATTTTTGCTCAAAATCATCAGATTTGATCATGTTTTGGATTGATTGATAAAAGGGATTGTTAATCGGACTATTTCACAGCTTGTGTGTGAATTTTGGACAATTTGGACTAGTTTTTGACAAAACCCAGAAAAATCTCACGAAGAAGATGATGAACAGTATGATGTTGGTTGAAGATTAACTTGCCGGGTGATTATTTTTGACTTAGACAATTTCCTGGACTTAGATTTGAGAAGAAATTAGGTCCTGTACTGCCGTGTAAGGGAATTTGTGCTAGACGGGTGAAGATTTTGACTTGAAAAAGTGTTACTGTTCAATCGTGTGATACACTGTTGTGCCGGGTAAAACACGGTTACGCTGGGTGATAGACAAAATACAGCCGGGTAATCATCAATTGTGTTGCCGGGTAAACAACTTGTCGTGTGATCGAGTACTGTTCAGCCGGACAAAGACTTTTGTCGTGTCAAGTTTCTGCCGGGTCAAAGACTTATTGTCGTGTGAAGTTTTTCTTGCTGCCGGGTAACTGTTCATCCGGGTGAAGAACAAAAGTATTAACAACTGTTGAGCCGGGTAACTGTTCAGCCGTATAAAGACTTTTTCTGCCGGGTGAAGAACAAAGACACTGTTTAGCCGGGTGAAGAAGAATTTTCACTGTTTTGCCGTGTGATTCATTTTTAGTTGTTTTTATTACTTGTTTCTTATCTTGTCTTTAATTACTTGTCTTTATTTTAGTATTTTAATCACTTCTTTTCAAAAAATTAACAAAAACCAAAAATATTTTCTTTTAAAAATTGTTAAAATGGCTCCTAATGATGATTCTGATAACCGTGTTCCTAGACTTTTGAATCGTGCAGATTTCAAGAACTGGACCATCAGGTTGAGACATCACTTGTGTTCTATTGACAATGACTTGTGGAAGTCCATTGAGAAAGGTCCTCACATTCCAACTCAGACAGCACCAGATAGTGCAAGTACCTATACTAAAGATTCTACTACACCTTATCCGGAGGATAATTTGTCAGCAGAAGATCTAAGGAAGGTAAAGAATGATAGCAAGGCCTACTCTTTAATGTGCAAGGGGTTGCCTCTTCAAGTTCTGTCTAGATTGGATGCATATCAGACTGGTTATACATGTTTCAAAGCTTTGAAGTCGATATGTGAAGGAGGAGAACAATTAAGGAGTTTGAAGAAGTCGAAACTAAAAAGACAATTAGAGTTGTTTGAACACATCAATGGAGAGACAGTACATCAGATGATGAACAGGTTTGTTCACTTAACTACTGAGATGTCAAACCTCGGAGTGAAGACTGAACTTCAAGACTTGAATGATCGATTGCTGAATGCTTTACCATCATCATGGAAGCAAACTGTTACTCTGTTGAAACACACTGAGAAATTTCCAATGGAACTTGATTTGCTTATTGGAAAGATAGAAGAAGTTGAGATCGATGAAGGATCTAGAAACACTGATAGATCAAGCTCACAAACTCAGTATAAGTATGTGGTAAATCATGCCAATACTGTGGAGAATGCATTTCTTGCACAAGATGCAATGAAATTTGAAGATGAGGGTGACTTATTTGTTGGTGCAAGTTTCTTTACTGATTCAGCATATTTTCCAAATTCACCAACTTATTCTCAACCTCAATCTCCACCAAGAGCTCAAGTTCAAACTCAGAAGAATCAGTCAGACAGTCAAAGTTCAAATGTTCAAGCCAATGTGAAAGACGTTATGAATATTCTGTTGCAAGATGACGAAACTAAAACTGCCTTTACTGCTTTTATGGCGAGTTTCCAAGCGTACCAAGGTAGTCATCTAAGTCAAATGGACGTGGTCCTTCAAGACTTATTTGAAATGGATCCAGTAGATGTTGAAGAAATGGATCTTAATTGGCAGATGGTTATGGTTGCATATCGAACACAAAAGCATGCATATGTTAATCGAAGTTACAAACCTCATGCTAATAAGACAGTCGGATTTGACAAATCTAAGGCCAGGTGCTTTAACTGTAACCAGTATGGTCATTTCTCAAGAGAATGCAAAGCTCCAAAGAATTTCAATGACCAAGCTAGTTCAAGCAATCAAGGTCAAGGTCAAAGTTCTCAACAGTCTTCGAGTTACCAGCAAAGAAATCAGCGTTTCTTTCAAAAGCCGTACCAAAGTCTTCCTATGCCTGAGTTGAAGGATGAAGGAAAGAAGCCAGAAGATCAAACTAAAGCGTTGGTTGTAAGTGTACAAGACGGATATGACTGGAGTGCATACGCAGAACAGTTTACATCTGATCTTACATCAAATCTGGCTTTGGTATGTGAAATTGAAGAAGACTGGTCTGAAGAAGGGGATGGAAAGATGGTTGATGATGTGAGTGAAGATTCTGAAGATTATGACTGGAGTGCAAAGTCTGATCCTACTGAAGAGTCTGAAGCTGAAATTGCGTTAATGGCTACATCCAGTGAGTCTTCATCTTCTACTGAACAACCAAAGGTTAGTAATGACTTACCCCCCAATTACATTCCATTGCCCCTAGATGTGAAAGAAAGGTTATGTTCTGATCAGTGCATTCAACAAGTAGAACATTATCGAACTCATTCATTTAAAATCGGTGATAAATTAAGTCAACATGAAAAACTTCATGAAAAACTTAAAATTGATCATAAAATTTCTGATGAGAAGATTTTGTCACTAACTGAATCATGGAACAAAACTTTAAAGGAATTGGAAATTGTTACCAAACAACTTGAAGAAATGACAAAGAACTTTGAACAAGAAAAAGTTGCACATGCAGTCACTCAAGTTGAACTAAAAAAAGTTAAAAGTTGTAAAACAATGGTTGAACAACTCATTAATGAAAGAGGTAACAAAAACAAAACCGGGTTGGGTTTTACTCATGAACCGATGCCAAATTCAATCACTCAAACCTTACCGGAAAACTTTAATGAATTTGATCATTCACCTGAAAATGAAAGAAAATTCAAAGAAATTCAAAGAAGTAAATCCGAGTCGGAAGGATCTGAGGTGTTGATCGAAAGTTTAAGAGAAGAAGATGGAATGACAACTGAAGCAGATGATGAAGCAAGCAACAAATCTGAAAACAAGCCGGAGCCTGTTCTGATTCAACTCATTGAATATCCCAAAGCTTAATCCCGAACCAAAACAAACGGTGAAGGAAGAAGGTGAATTTTCAGGATACAATGATCCTGAGTACATCAAATGGAAGAAAGAACAAAAGGCGCAAGTTGCTGATCAGTTGATCAAGAAACAAGAAGTGAAAAAGACTGAAGTTTCGAATGCAAAGAAGCAAAAATCGAAAATCATGAACAATCAATCTGAAACAAAACAGTCAAAAGGCAAAAGTGTCTTAAAATCAAATGATAACACAAAAGTTTCAAGTGTTAAAACTGACAAAGTTAAACCTGTCAAGAAAGTGTCAAAAGGTAAGACAATCAAGTTTGTGTCTGCAGGTACGTTCGACATGAACGGTTCTTATGGTAATCAAATCAATGCTCAAATCAAATCTAACTCTGGTCTGAAAACAGGTTCAGGTCCTAAGACTTCCGCTGTCAATGATAAGAGAATTGAAAACAAAAAGGTGACCAAACAGAACAGTTTAAAATCGAACCAAAGTCCCATGCAAGCAAAATCGCAAACAATGTCTCCACAGAAAAATGTTAATCTAAAACCGAACAACTATGATAATGAATCACGTTTTGGTTCAACTTCAAAAGTTAACAATCGGCTCTTTAGGATTAGCAAGCAACATTGTGAAATTTGTGATAGATATAATCATGCAACTGCTGAATGTTTCTTTAACAGGTACTGCAGTTTCTGTGACAAAAGAAATCATTCTTCAGAAGAATGTTATTTTAACAAATTTTGTGATATTTGTGAAAGAAGAAACCATGACACAAAGGATTGTTTCTTTCGATCAAACTCAACTAGAGAAATGACTCCATATTCAAACTTTCAAAGAAATAATTCATATGGTTTTCAAAATATGAGTCAAAGTCATTCTCCAGTTTTGAGAAATTTCAATCGAAACAATTCTGTTTCTAATTTTTCAAGAAATGTGCAGGTTAACCATTTTAAACCAAGAGCTTTAATGGTAAGAAATCAAAAGTTTGAAAATAACCTTGATCCTAAGCTAGAGGAAAGGTTTAGTGCTTTGAGGAGAAAGCAATCATTGAACGCCAATGGGCGAAGTTATCAGCATCAAAATCTCATGAATGAAACAAATTTTCAAAATATTCAATATAAACAAGTTACAATTGCAGATAAATTCGGAAAACCCAAGACCGTGTGGGCCTGGGTTGACCAAACTAACTGAAAATGTTTGAATTGCAGGTACGCCCAAGAAGACCTATCAACTCATGGTTCGTTGATAGTGGGTGTAGCCGGCACATGACAAGCAACCATGCCTTGCTTCAGGATTTCAAACTGAAAAATGGTACTCACGTGGCTTTTGGAGGTGATGCGGGTGGTAAAATCACAGGAGAAGGAACTGTTTCGAATGGAGTCATTAGTTTTGATAAAGTCAACTACTGTGCACAGTTGAACTTTAACTTACTAAGTGTCTCGCAAATTTGTGATAAATCTTATTCAACTCTTTTTGATGATTCTTTCTGTTATATTCTTAAACCAGGTTTTAAGATTGACAATGAGTGGGTAGTGGTGAAAGCGCCTAGAGATCGTGATGTATACAAATTGGACATGTCACAGATTGATGCCGAAACCGAAACAACCTGTCTCATTGCCCATGCTTCAAATGATGAGAGTCAGCTTTGGCATAGACGGCTGGGACATTCCAACTTCAGAAACATGAACCGTTTGGTGTCTGGAAATCACGCTGTGGGAATCCCATCGAAGAAATTCTCCACAACTGATCTTTGTCCAGCGTGTTTGAAGGGAAAACAGCATCGGATGTCTTTTAAGTCCAAGCTCGAAAACTCCATTTCAAAACCCTTGCAGATGCTACATATGGATCTTTTTGGACCGACCAACGTTCAGAGCATCGGGAGAAAATCATATTGTTTTGTTATCATAGATGACTTTACTAGATTTTCGTGGGTTTATTTTTTGCATGCTAAATCTGAAACAGCTGAATTATTAAAAGAATTTATCATCAAAGTTGAAAATCAATTGGAATGCAAAGTTAAAGTTTTAAGAAGTGATAATGGAACTGAATTTAAGAATGCTAATGTTGATTTATTTTGTGCAGAAAAGGGGATTGCTAGACAATTCAGTGCTCCAAGAACTCCTCAACAAAACGGGGTTGCGGAACGGAAAAACCGGACACTGATTGAAGCAGCAAGATCCATGCTTGCAGATGCCAAAATTCCGATCACTTTTTGGGATGAAGCTATTGCAACTGCGTGTTTTGTACAAAATAGAACATTATTAGTGCAAGATAAAAAGAAAACTTCTTATGAGTTGTTGTTTGGAAGGAAACCAAATATTTCTTACTTGAAAGCATTTGGTTGTCCGGTATCGATTTTAAATTTGAATGATCATCTCGGGAAGTTTGAGTCAAAATCCGACGATGGATTTTTCTTAGGTTATTCGTCTGTTTCTAAAGCTTATCGGGTTTTTAATAGCAAAACAAATACTGTTATTGAAACTATTAACGTCAAGTTTTTAGAAAATTCGTTTCCTTTAGTGGCTCATGGTCCCGAATGGCTATTTGATTTAGATTCATTATCGAAATCTTTCAATTCTAACTTATTTGATTTTTCAGGAAAAACAAACAAGGAATCAGGCGACTTAGGATGCTTTAGTGACGATTCTGATAATGACGAAGATGGAAATATCAACTCTGAATATCCATTTATGTCTTTTCACAATCCTGATCATGTCAAATCCAGTCAAGCTCCGTGTCCTTCTGGTTCGCATGAAGATCAAGAATCGAACAATCAAGAAGAAGATGTGATTTCTCCTAATGATGGTGGATCTGTTCAGAATCAACCATCATCAGATCCGAATGGTGAAGCTGTTCCAGAATCATTTGATTACTTCATCAATTCACCAGATCAAGTCCCGAATTTTACTCCACATACTTCGTCCATTCTACAAGATCTACCAAATCTGAATACTTCAAATCTGGAGAGTCAAGTGCAAGGAGGTGACATACCAATTCATCGAATTCACAAGAAACATCCTGTCTCTCAGATTATTGGGCCGTTGAATCAGAGAACTACAAGAAGTCAGACTGAGCAAGCGAATGTCTGTCTTTATTCGTGTTTTCTATCACAAGTGGTGCCAAAGAACATTTCAGAGGCGTTGAAAGATAACAGTTGGATTGAAGCTATGCAAGAGGAATTACTTCAGTTTCGCAAACAGGAAGTTTGGAAACTTGTGGACTTACCTGAAGGAGAGAACGCAATTGGTACAAGATGGTTGTACAAAAACAAGCCAGACGAACGTGGGATTGTAGTGAGAAACAAAGCAAGACTGATTGCACAGGGATACACTCAGGAAGAAGGCATTGATTATGAAGAGGTGTTTGCTCCGGTCGCAAGACTTGAAGCCATACGCGTTTTTCTTGCCTATGCATCTTTCATGAAGTTTAAAGTATTCCAAATGGACGTTAAAGGTGCTTTCTTGTATGGACCAATTACAGATGACGTATATGTCAGACAACCTCCGGGTTTCGAAGATCCTGACTATCCTCATCGTGTATACAAGTTGAGTAAAGCTCTATATGGTCTACACCAAGCTCCAAGAATCTGGTATGAGACATTATCCAAGCATTTACTAGAACATGGATTTACAAGAGGTCAGATTGATCCAACTTTGTTTATGAAGAGGGAGAATGACGACTTATTGTGTGTTCAAGTTTATGTGGACGATATTATCTTTGGTTCGACCAGTGCGTCAATGTGCAAAGAATTTGAAGAAATCATGAAGTCTAGATTCCAGATGAGTTCAATGGGGGAGATTAACTTCTTTCTTGGATTACAAGTGAAACAATCAGCTGACGGAATTTTCATCAATCAATCAAAATTTGTTGAGAAGTTGTTGAAGAAGTTCAAGATGCAAGATTGTCAAACAATTCGAACTCCATCTGATGTGAATTTCAAGATTCAACCGGATCCAAAGGGCAAAGCAGTTGATCAAACACTATACAGATCAATGATAGGTTCTCTGATGTATCTTACTGCATCAAGACCAGACATCATGTACGCTGTTTGTGTATGCGCCAGATATCAGTCTGATCCGAAAGAGTCTCATCTTGTTGCTGTGAAGCGTATATTCAGATATCTCAAAGGGAAACCAAATCTTGGGTTATGGTATCCTTACGAAGGAAATTTTGAATTATATAGCTATTCTGACAGTGATTTTGGTGGTTGTGCTCTTGACAGGAAATCGACAACTGGTGGATGTCAATTTTTGGGTCCAAGGCTTGTATCTTGGCAATGCAAGAAGCAGACCAATGTTTCTGTATCCACAGCTGAAGCAGAGTATATCGCTGCATCTGCAGGATGTTCTCAGGTTTTATGGTTACAAAATCAGTTGCTGGACTACGGGTTTAACTTTCTAAAAACTCCTATTTACATAGACAACACTGCTGCTATGTTTATAACTGCTAATCCTGTTCAACATTCTAAAACCAAACACATCGAAATTAGATATCATTTTTTAAGAGATAACTCTGAAAAGGGTTTAATAATTTTGATTAAGGTTCACACCGACAAACAACTAGCAGATCTTTTCACAAAATCTTTTTTGTCAGGCCGGTTTGAATTCTTAATTCAATCCATAGGATTAATCAATCATGATTGATTCTATTTTTCGAAAAACAAAACAAAAATCAGAAAAATATAAAAGCCAAAAATATAATAAGTTGATGTTATATTTTGATTCCTTTGTCTTTTACTTTATGTTTTGCATTGTGTGTGCTTGCGTGAAAAAGAAAATAGAAAAACAAATACAAAATATAAAAGCAAAAAGAAAAAGAAAATATCATGTCATAAGAATCTATATTGCAAAAAGTGAGAAATGATAGATACACTAGACATTATTTGTTACATCATTTTTAAATAAAGACTGATGAATGTTAATTGATGTGCTAGACAGCTCAGGCAATTAGACTGAAAAAGTAAGTTGATTGTTGACAAACATAAACTTAATGATCTTTGTGTTAAGTTCCATTGTTATACATGTCTAGATATATGTCTTTTGATACATTGCTTGTGATGATAGTTGTGCATGATCGGGTAACGATGTAGTCTTCTCAGTGTGATGAACCGCATCGTGAGCTTTTTTGTTGTGGTACCCACAGACCTGAAGTCTCACACGAAGTCTCTTTTGAGCTTCAAGGTGCAGCAAAAGACTCCAAAATGGAACATAAAGAGTCCCAAATGTGGACCAACACCAAACAAAAATTCCAAAATGGAATTCAGAAGATTCCCAAGGGGAACGATAGGAAAGAAAAATTCCCAAAGATGGAATTAAAAAGAAGTCCCAAAGTGGACCAAATCCGAATAGAACCCAGATTCCACACTGTGTATGACTGTAAGTGACCAGGTTTTGTGCAATATGCATTCAGGTAGTGATTGATAAGGAAATATGTTGACATATGTATACATGTGGGTCACATAAGTCATTTTAATCGAACCTTAAATATCATCATGATACTGAAAAAGTAAGTGTGTCAACTCGAGCTAATTGGTATGTTTTCATATCATCACTCAATCAAACATAAGTCAAATGTCTATTCAAAACTTGCAAAACATGTTCAGATAATGTGTGGTATGATCTCACTGCGATATTTTGATTCATTGCATTGCATATGTCTTTATTTTAATATGTGTGCTTTGTGTGTGCAGGCATTTGGAATCATTATTGATACATTGACATCCTTGTTAAACTTAAAAAATTTCAAGAAATTTCAAGTTTAGGGGGAGAATAAATTGAAGAAAAATATCTACAAAAATCCAAAAATACTTTCTTTTGAATAAGTGTGTTTTGAATGAACAAGATTATGTGGTATGAAAAAGCAAAAGTATTGGATGTGTGAAAAACAAACCCAAGGTCTTGTAATTTATTTTTAAGAAATTGCTTCAGGATATAGAAAAATTGGTTGTGCAAAAACATTTTTGAAAAAGAAAAGAAAAATGAATGTAATTGGAAATTAAATCTGTTGCAATGTTTAATATTGTTTGATAATTAATATGACAAACATTCTTTTTAAGGATATCTTGTCTAATTAATATGTCGGAGAATGTTTGCAGGTGCAATAAATGCCGTTGAAAAAGTCAACAGACGAGAAAAATGAAGAAAAATTGCTAAGTGTTATAGCCGGGCAAAGATATTAGATGTAACTATGTTGCCGGGTAAAGAACTGTTCAGCCGGGTAATGTTGAAAGTCTGATACATGCCGGGTGATTGAGGAAAAGGTGAAGATACTATGACATTGTACAGCCGGGCAATGATCATGTCAAATACAGCCGGGTGAAGGTCATAGATATCTTGCCGGGTGACAAGTGTTTACTATACAGCCGGGTAAAGGAGAAATCTTCTTGCCGTGTAAAGGTATGACACTGTGTTGTCGGGTAATGAAGAAGGTTGACTTGTGAAGAAGGTTGAAGTCTGAATCACTGAGGAAGATAGTGGTTAGTTTTATGAAGACGGAGAAGATGTACAACAGAATGTTTTACTTGGATTATAACAATCCTCAGTATTACGAGTTGACAAAGAGATTTAAGGTGCTTGGACCAAAGGAGATTCCAGTAATGGCTTTACCTGAAGATGCACATAAGAAAAGACATGAACTGATGGATATGTTTCCAAGCGAAGCTAAATCTTACAACATACCAATGGAGGTGCGTGAGTCTTGGCATAAAGCAGCAACAGCAGGTGATATTGTTAGGTCACTGCTAAGTAAAGGACAATCGATTGCTGAATTACTGAATTCGATGATTGTGCCTGAAAGGAATAAGAAGGTGAAGATAATAGCTTGGAAATATGATGAAGTTTTTGATGCATTTATGATTAAGAGGGTAAATGGTTTATGTGACGTTTATCATTATTACTCAAGCATCTTTAAACTGGAGGTTCAGGATTTGAAAGAGCTGCACAAACTGAGGTTAATTAATCACACGAATGCTGATCGTGGTAATAAATGCGTGATGCTTCTTGATGCTGGAATGAGTAGAACAGCAAAGTTTCTGGACTTTAGAGGTCAACAGGAAGATACCGAATATGTGCAAGCTAAGAAACAAAGAAAGAAGAAGCGGTTGGTGGTAACTGAAGATATGTACTTGGAAGAGTTCTCGGATGAGTATTTTGACAAGATTACAGATCCTGGATTGAAGGTGATTGATGGAAGTCAGATAACAAAGCCAATACTCAGAGTATTCTACAATCAGGAAACGTTTGAACTAAAGCTTGTTCGGAACTTGGAGGATTGGGACAAGGATATGATCACACTTTTTAGTAACTTTGAGTTGAAACTGCTGCATCCTTCTTATATTGAATTTTTGCGAAGTTACAAGATTGAGAAATGCAAAGACAAACTTGCTGAAGCTGACAGAAATTTATTTACTGTGTTGATAGAAGTGATTGCTGCTGCTTCGGAGAAGATTCGTGTGAGAAAGGCTTTACTAAATTCTAATCTCGTGATGGTTGATATACCAGAGATAGAATATATGCGGATCAGTAGGAAGGGTACATTGGAGGTGAAAGTTCAAGGCCAAGAGATGCCGTTTGAGTTTTATGCTAATATCGATTTTGCAGGTTTAAATCTGGATTCGCTTAGACGCATGAATGCTTTGCCAATTCTGACAAATGAATCCAAGCCTCGACAAGCTAAGATCGCTGAAAAGTTCAAATCTTGCATTGAAGAAGCTTTGAAGGAAAAGGAAGAGTATAAAGGTCGAGAGTTGCTGAACGTGAAAGAAGAACCAGAAGAATGGTAGAAAAAGATTGAAGATTGATGCTGATAAAAGAAGAAAAAGATTGAAGTTTTTGAAGATCCAAAGATAAATCTTAGGGGGAGTACTGTTAGGGTTATTTCCTGTTAAGATTTACTTTGTATTTTGTTTATTGTTTACATGTTTGTAAATAGTTTAGGGTTTATTGTGTATTTTCCTTAAACTTGTAATTGTTGTTATAAGCATGTAGTGTGTGTGTTAGGAGAGGGAGGCTAGATCACTTTTACACTGTTAGAGAGAGAATTAACTGTGTGTGATTTTGTTTCTCCTGCACTTTGTACTACGAATTGCTTTGATCATCAATATACAGAGAATTTATGAGTATGAACTGTGTTTGTGATTGAATCGTTTGTGTGTGCGTGTTATTCTGATCATTTGAGTGATATTAACGATCCAATTGAACCTATCAACGTGTCAACATGAAGAACCTGTAATCACAAACAACATGAAACGACTACACGTTGACTTGTTGACTTAACAGTCTGAATAGTATCCCTTGAGACGGTTCAACACTTCAACATGGTCATGTGAAACACTATTAAGACGGGTTAGTTTGAGACGTGTCAACCTGATTAGTCGTGTCAACACTTGTGACCCAGCAACATTTACCACAGCATGTTAAGACAGATCATGCACTGTTGAGACGTGTGAACTGTTGAGTCGTGTCAACTATTGAGATGTGTCAACATGATGCAAAGTCAAGTTTCAATACCAAAGATGGGACGAGTCATCAATGTTAAGACGTGCCAATAAATGTTGAGGCGTGTCAACTGTTGGGACGTGTTAACATGAAGAACCTGTAAGCACAAACAACATGAAACGACTACACCTTGACTTGTTGACTTAACACTTCTGAATAGTAACCTCTTAAGACGGTTCAACACTTCAACATTTTCCACCTGCTGCGACTATTGACTGTTTGATTCTTCTACATTAAATGCGCCTGTAAATCATTTATTTTCATTAATTTGAGATGACAACCTTAAATTTTAATTAAAGATTTATCATTTAGTTAATAACAAATGTAATTTTAGGTCAATTTAACACAATTATCACATTTTTGCACATAATATTTTCTGTTCCAATATTTTAACATGACTTGAAAAATTTTGCACAACCAATTTCCTATATCCCGAAGCATTTTTCAACAAATTTTAATCACTTGACCTTGGGTTATTTTAACATGAACAATACGACTATATTAATTTAAAACTTGATCCTTTCATACAACCATAATTTTTTAAAGATTTTCAAACATATTTAAAAAATTTTTTTGTCATAATTATTTCTCCCCTAAACTTGAAATTTCTTGAATGTTTTAAGTTTACAAGGATTGTCGATATATCATCAATGAATCCACATGCCTGCACACACAAAGCACACAAAAATTAAATACGAATGCAATGCAATGAATCTATAGATTTTAGAGAGATCATACTAAGAATTATCCGAACATGTTTTGGATTTTGAAATAGACATTTGACTTGTGTTGAATTGAGTGATGATATGATAACATACCAATTAGCTCGAGTTGGCACACTTACTTTGTCAGTAACATGATGAGATTATATAAGGTTCGATTAGAATGACTTATGTGACCCACATGTATACGTATATCAAGCTATTTCCGTATCAAAACAAACCAGAAATGCACTTAAACAATCTTAACCAGGTCATTTACAACATACCAAGTGTGAAATGAGTTTTCTATCTTATTGGATTTGTTCAACTTTGAGAATCTTTGGGAATTATCTTTTTCTTGCGTTCCCTTTGGGAATCTTTTAAAATTCCATTGGAATTTATTTGGTTATGGTCCACTTTGGGACTCTTTTATGTTCCACACTAGGAATTTATTTGGTTATGGTCCACTTTGGGACTCTTTTATGTTCTACACCTTGAAGTGTTCCAGGTCTGTAGGTAATTACAACAAAGGAGACTTCATGTGAGACTTTAGGTCTGTGGTGACCACAACAAAGAAGCTCACAGATGCAGTACACAAGTTATATTGCATCATTACCCGGTGTTGTAAAGACACATTTCAAGTAGGTCATCAAAAGAGATCTAAAGACATGTATAACAATGGAACTTAACAGAAAGCACATTATTATTTAGATTTGTCAACAATGAACCTACTTTTTTAGTTTAATTGCCTGAGTTGTCTCGCACATCGATTAACACTTCTCAGTCTTTATTGTTGAAAATCATGTATCAAACAAAAATTGGTGTAACTATCATTTCTCATAATGCAAGTCAGATTCTTATGAAATGATGATTGTTTCTTGTTTTTCTTTTTCTTTTTCTATGCAAGCACACAAACACACATAACATAAGCAAAGAGACATGGGTATCAAAATTGAAATCGACTTATTATATTTTTGGATTTTTGATTTTCTGATTTTATATTTTGTTTTCTTTGAGAAAAAGAATTAATCATGATTGATTAATCCTTTGAATGGACTAAGATTTCAAACCGTCCTGACATGAAGGATTTTGTGAACAAATCTGCCAATTGTTTGTCGGTGTGAACTTTAATCAAATTTATTAATCCTTTTTCAGAGTTATATCTTAGAAAATGGAAACGAATTTCAATGTGTTTTGTTTTTTAGTGTTGGACAAGATTAACAGTTATGAACATTGCAGCAGTATTGTCTATGTAAATAGGAGTTTTGAGAAAATTAAACCCATAGTCAAGCAATTGGTTTTGAAGCCATAAAACTTGAGAACATCTTGCCGATGCAGCAATGTACTCTGCTTCTGCAGTGGATACGGGAACCTATGGTTGATTTCCTGTCAAGAGTACAACCACCATAATCACTATCATAATAACAATATAATTCAAAATTTCCTTCAATTGAGACATTTGAATATACATTTGATGGTGATCAAGTGCGACTATTTAGGATCAAATTGATATCAGGCACACACACACATACAACATACATGATGTCTGGCCTAGATGGAGTAAGATACATCAGTGAACCGATCATTGATCTCTATAGAGTCTGATCAACATATTTGCCTTTTGAATCATGTTGGATTTTGCAGTTCACATCAGATGGAGTTTTAATAGTCTGACAATCTTGCAACTTGATCTTATTCAACAATTTGTCAACGAACATTGATTGATTGATGAAGATTCCATATGCAGAATGTTTAACTTGCAATCCAAGGAAGAAATCAATCTCTCCCATAGAAATCATCCGGAATCTGGATTTCATGATTTCCTTGAACTCTTTGCACATGGATGGGCTTGTTGATCCAAAGATGATATCATCAACATACACTTAAACACACAAAAGATGTTCATTTTCCCGCTTCATGAATAAAGTTGGATCAATGTGACCTCTAGTATAACCATGTTCCAGCAAATGTTTTGATAATGTCTCGTACCAAATCTTTGGAGCTTGATGTAGACTGTACAATGCTTTGCTAAGTTTGTTTACATGATGTGGATGCTCAGGATCTTTAAATCCTGGCGGCTGCCTGACATATACATCATCGGTAACTGGTCCATACAAAAATGCACCTTTAACATCCATTTGATACACCTTGAACTTCATGAAGGATGCATAAGCAAGAAAAACACGAATTGCTTCAAGTCGAACCACCACAACAAACACTTCTTCATAGTCTATGACTTCCTCCTAAGTGTATCCCTGTGCAACCAGTCTTGCTTTGTTTCTGATCACAATGCCACGTTCATCTTGCTTGTTCTTACAACCGTCTTGTGCCGATAGCATTTTCTCCTTCAGGCAAATCCACTAACTTCCATACTTCTTGTGTCCTGAACTCAAGTTACTCCTCTTGCATAGCCTCTATTTAGCTGTTGTCTTGCAACGTTTCTGAAATGTTCTTCGGTACCATTTGAGAAAGAAAACATGAGTTGAGACATATATTTGCTTGTTCAGTCTGACTTCTCATCGTTCTTTGGTTCAAAGGACCTATGATCTGAGAGATAGGATGATTCATGTGAATACACGAAGTTGGAATATCTTCTCCTTGTATCTGTATCTCCAGATTTGACTGATTCAGATTTGATAGATCTTGCATGATTGTCGAAGTTAGGGACACGATTCGATGAATTAATAAAGTAGTCCAGTGACTCTGGAACAACTTCACCATTACGATTTGATGATGCTTGTGAATTGGTATGAACAGATCCACCATCATTTGGAGAATTTTGCTGACTTTGAACATCTGCTTGATTGTATGATTCTTGATCTTCTTTGGAAGCTGATGGACCTTGTGATTGATTAGAGGATAAAACATTAGGATCGTGAAGAGACATGAATGGATACTCCGGATTGATATCGTCATCATCGTCATCTGATTCATCACTGAATGATCCTAAATCTCCCGGTTGCTTCTTTGATTTTCCTGTAAAATCAAACAAGTTAGAGTTGAATGATTTGGATAACAAATCTAAATCAAATAACAAATAGACACCATGAGCCACTGATGGAAAAGAGTTTTGTAAAAACTGAGCGTTTAATGTTTCTAGGACAACATTCATTCTTCACTTGTAAACCCGATAGGCTTTGGAAACAGATGAATATCCGAGAAAGAAACCGTCAGCGGATTTGGTCTCGAATTTACCAAGTTGGTAACTTAGATTTAAAATAGTAACAGGACAACCAAAAGCTTTCAAATAAGAAATATTTGGATTCCTTCCAAATAATAACTCGTAAAGAGTTTTAGGTTTATCCTAAACCAAGAACGACATATTTTGTACAAAGCAGGTGGTAGCAATGGCTTCTTCCCAGAATGTGATAGGATTTTCGCATCTGCTATCATGGATCTTGCAGCTTCAATTAGTGTCTGATTCTTCCTTCAAGCAACACCGTTTTGCTGAGGAGTTCGTTGGCGCACTGAACTTATGTGCAATCCCCTTTTCTGCACAAATCGTATCAACGTTAGCATTCTTAAATTCGGTTCCATTATCGCTTCTCATGAATTTATCTTTTAAATAGTCGAAACTACTACAAATGAGATACAAATCACAGATCTATGCAAAGCAACAGTGAAAATCAACACACGAATACTTGTTCACTCTTGTGACCTAGTTGCCTATAACATTCTATTTATAGCATCAATACACTTTAGGGATAATGAAAATTATACCCTAAACAAAACAAACATTTACAAATAAAGTCTAAAGTAAATCTTTTTAGACAAGAGTCCTAATAGTACACCCCCTAAGATTTATCTTTGGTCTTCATTTCCAGATATCTTCTTCTTTTACTTTTAAATCCAATAAGTTTTCAATTTTAATGATGAATTCTTTTAACAACACAACAGTTTCAGATTTTGCATGAAGAAAATATACCCAAGAAAATCTAGTAACATCAGCCATGATGACTAAACAATAAGATTTCTTTCCAATACTCTGGACATTTGTCGGTCCGAATAGATCCATGTGTAACATCTGTAGAGGTTTGGAAATAGAGTTTATGAGCTTGGACTTAAAAGACACTCTATGCTATATTCCTTTCAGACATGCAGAGCAGTGATCGGTTGAAGATAATTTCTTCGATGGGATTCCTACAACATGATTTCCTGACACCAGTTTGTTCATGTTTCTGAAGTTGGAATGCCCGAGACGTCTATTGATAGGTTCAATTGGATCGATAATATCGCTCAATGATCAGAATAATTCATACACAAACACAGTTTAATCATTAACACAATTCATACTAATAATTCTCTTTTGTATATTGATGATCAAAGCAGATTTGTAGTACAAGTGCAGGAGAAAAATAAATCACACACACTTAGTTCTCTCTCTGACGTGAATAGTGATCTAGCCTCTCTCCTCACACTCTCTCACTACATGCTTTTAAGCAACAATTACAATATTAGGGAAAATAACAAAATAGACCCTAAACTATACATAAAAGTATAAACAAATACAAAGTAAATCTTAACTAGGAAATAGCCCTAACAGTACTCCCCCTAAGATTTATCTTTAAATCTTCAGCAAAATCTTCAACAGTTTTCTTCTTTTTCAGCTTCAGTCTCTCTCACCAATCTTCTGGTTCTTCTTTGATATCCAGCAACTCTTTCCCTTTGAATTCGTCTTGTTCTTTCAGTGCTTCTTCTATGCATGACTTGAACTTTTCGGCTATCTTTGCTTGTCTTGGTTTGGACTCGTTAGTAAGGATTGGGCAGGCATTCATGCGACTCAGAGAATCAAGATTTAAACCTGCAAAATCAATGTTAGCGTAAAATTCATAAGGCATTTCCTTCCCTTTGACTTGCACTTCCAAAGTTCCTTTCGCAGATACTCTCATAAACTCTATCTCTGGAATGTCAACCTTCACAAGATTAGAGTTGAGCAATGCTTCCTTACTCGTATCTTTTCTGATGCAGCAGCTATCACCTCTATCATCACCACAAATAGTTTTCGATCAGCTTCAGCAAGTTTATCTTTGCATTTTTCCATTCTATAACTTCTCAGGAAATCAATGTATGATGGATGAAGTAATTTCAGCTCAAAAGTACTGAATAAAGTGATCATATCTTTATCCCAGTCATCCATATTTCGTACAATCTTCAACTCAAAAGTTTCCTGATTGTAGAAAACTTTAAGTATTGGCTTCGTCACTTGTGTACCATCAATCACTTTCAACCCCGGATTGGTTACCTTGTCAAAATATTCATCAGAGAATTCTTCTAAATACATGTCCTCACTGACCACCAACGTCTTTTTCTTTCTTTGTTTCTTTGCTTGAACATAGGCACTGTCCTCCTGTTGACCTCTGAAGTCTAAGTATTTCGGTGATCTGGCTATCCCGGCATCCAGTAACATTGCATATTTATCACCACGCTCAGCATGCGTGTGATTTATCAGTCTAAGCTTGTGCAACTCTTTCAAGTCTTGAACTTATAACTTGAAAATGCTAGAGTAGTAATGGTATACATCACATAAACCATTAACTCTTTTTATCATGAATGCATCGAAAACTTCGTCATATTTCCACGCTATGATCTTTACCTTTTTGGACTTTTCCGGTACGATCATTGAATCAAGAAGTTCAGCAATTGACTGACCCTTGCTCAGCAGTGACCTCACAACATCACCTGCTGTGGCTGATTTGTGCCATGATTCACGTACGTCCATAGGTATGTTATATGACTTGACCTCACTAGGAAACATATCTATCAGCTCCTTCCTCTTCTTGTGAGCATCTTCTGGTAAAGCCATCACCGGTATCTCCTTTGGTCCAAGAACTTTGTATCTTTTGGTCAGCTCGTAGTATTGAGGGTTGTTGTAGTCCAAATAAAACATACGATTGTACATTTTCTCCGTCTTCATGAAACTGACAACAATTTTCCTCAGTGATTCTTGTTTCAACCTTTTCAGAGTCCTATATGGAGAGTTTCTTGAGCTCAGCCAATCATGCATGTTTCTGCTAGACATCTCTTCAGGATTTTGGTGATAAAGCTCTGTTGGAGGTAAATCTTCAATGTTTAAACTTTCTTGTAACGGTGTCCACTCACCCATTTCAACAATAAACTCCTTTTCATCAGCTGCGGCTTGATCTTGAGCTACTAAACACTTTTCATACTCTTCGTTTATTTGACTCACAGTCAGCCCATTCAAATAAACTGCATTGTACTTCATCTTCTCAAGATAAGCAAATCTTTCATCTAGATCGTCTGGAATCTCTTGATCAGGATTAGTTTCTGGCTCAGCTTCTGGTTCAGACTCAGTAAAATCAATATCATCCAAATCATCTAATGCCTCGATCATTGGTGCATTGTCAGTTTGAACCCGCTCAAACTGACTTACATCTTCTGTTACAGTTTCTGGCACATCTTCAACTTCAACAGCTTCAGATTGAATCGGCTCAATCTGAACTGATTTATCAACTTCAACTTCACTCACAGTCTCATCAGCCTTAGCTATCTCAGCCACTTCAGTTTCAACTACAGCCACAGATTGAATCGGCTCAATCTGCACTGTTTCTTCCAATCTCGCCTTTTTACTGCAACTTTCATCACCAATAATTTCCGGTACAGCATCTAATTTCCTTTTTCCCTCAGCTTTGTCAGTATTGACAGAATCAGCAACAGCTTCATCGGGAATAACAATTGGAGTTTCAACCCTTATACCCACATTAGTTGTACCACGTGCTCGAGTATAATAGACTTTTGCTTCCTGAGAAGGATCAGTCACTTCCATAACTTCGTCTGAAAAATCTTTATCAGATGTGGACCCGGATTTCTTCGAACGAGTTTCTTCCAACCATTTCTCCAACATTTCTTTTTCAGCATCCAGAGTATTGCATTCAGCCTTCAAATCTTTGTAATCATATTTCAGGTTTTCATGTTCCTCCTTCAGCTTTTCATACTCATCCTTCAACTTGTCATGTTCAATCTTCAAATTAACATGATTAGTATCCAAGGCTTTGAAAGTTTCAAGATTCTGATTGTGAATAGCCCAAAACTCTTCAAGTCTTTTCTTCTTTCTATCATTTGAAGCCTTTAACTGTTCATTTGCAGCTACAAGCTTTGTCACCATCTCTTCTAATTCAGCAATCTTCTTCATATCCTCATTCTCATCAATACTTGACACAATTTTTTGTGAAGACTCCAAAACTTGTTCAATATATTCTGCAACAGGGGATGATGTGGTGGGTATATCAACAGGAATAGGATCAGTAATGCCAGCATCAGCTTCATCAACTATCTGTGCAATAGTTTCAACCTCGGCCATTACTTCCTGAGCTATCTGAACAACATCTATCTTTTCAGGCTCACTCAACACCTTTTCAACAACAGATTTAGATCTTCGAGATCTAACATACTGCTTTGTGATAGGCTTAGCAACTTCAACTGCCACCTCCTTTTCAACACAAGCAACCTCAACAGGTTCTTCAATCAAGACAGGTTCAATTACTTCAACATTTTCTGTCTCCAAAACTAGTGGTTCAACAATCTCAATATTTTCGGCCTCCTCTGAAACAGATTCAGCACCATCATTACCATCATTTTCTTCACCATCACTGTCATTATCATCATGTTCAGATTCATCTTCATCTTCTTCATCTTCTGCATGACGAGCAGCATACTCATCATCATCCAATAGATTATCAGGCACCTCATCAACCAGGTCCTGAGGATTTACAATCTCTCCGTGTGAAATATGATGATAAACTCCTTCAACATCTTCTTCATTATTTGCTATATCTCTCATATAGTCAAATAAATCAACACTAGGCACATTCCCGATACTCATCTTTCTATAAGATAGATCGTTCATGTCCTCAGTATACAAAATTCCTCCAACCACTCCTTCATCTCTGATAATGGGATAGGCAACATTTATCATCAACTGCAAGAATCTCGGGTACATGAGAAACTTGAATCTTTTTCCTTTAACCAAATTAAACACAAACCCATTCAAAATCCACTTTGACATGTTAAATGGTTTGTTTTCTGCTATGGCAACTATTGGGGATGCAATGTCAGAAGGAAAGTTGTCGAAACCAGCACTTCTCCTTGACATGCATTGCTGAATCACATAACACAACAGCTTCCATTTCTTCCCGAACCTTGCTCTATAAAATTGCGACTTTGGAAATGCAGGAGGACGTCCCATATTTACAAAGCACTCTTGACATTCAGCCATAGTCAACTCATCATTCGCTCCTACTTCATCATCATCTATCCTTAATGTTGTTCTAATGGCATCTTCTGAGACAGTCAAAACTAACTCTCTAGTAATGTTTCCTCGAATAACAGCTACTCCATCATCATTTCTGATCACCTCAGCTGTTCTCCAAAAGCTTTTAATCAACCTTGCATATATGACCGGCTTGGCACACATAGCATACACATACTTTGTCCTCTTGATGAATTTGATCATATCTCTGTAACCTTCAGTTTCAGGGATAGACTCATCTAAACATGCCACCAGATTGTGCTTGGGCTCAAACTTCAAATTCTCCATCTGTTAAAACAAAAACAAACACAAACAAGACAAATGTGTTAGATTCTTCATTATTAAATTTCAAATTTTCATAAGTGTTTGAACAACAGTTAAAAAGTAAAACATTCACATAATCATTTTAACTCCTAAATTGATCTAACAAACTGATTTTCATCATTTTGATCAAAACAACTTTGAATTTTAATGATTATACAACATTTTTCAATTTAACAGTTTAACACTTAAGACATAAATTTGACATTTGTATGATGAAGTTGTTTAACATGTTAATCTTAGTTTTAACAATGATTTGTTAATGTTCAACACATATTTCATCAGTTTGAAGTTAACACTTAAGAATTTTTCAAAGTTCATCAATGGCGGTTGACAGTTATGAACGATTTTCATTGATTCTGTTGATTTTAAGGATTTTTGGTGCAAATGAGTGTTTGATTGTTAATGATCGACAGATTTTACACTTAAAACAACATTCGATTTTGGTTTTAACACACACAATCAAAGTGTCGATTCAGTGATCAAAAACACTGTTCATCATCGTTTTTCATTTTATCGGTCGATTTGCAAGTTTATCAGGTTCAAATCACGTAAACAATACCTTATTCAATCGATCAGACTTGTTACAGAACAACGATTGAATATGATAAACAACGATTTAAGTACAGAGGATTTGCTTGAAAGAGTGAGTGAAAAATGATAAGTGTTTGTGAAGAGGCGGGTTTTTATATGGTTAAAAATTAGGTCAAACTTTGAGGTGCCGGGTCAACAATTTGAGACGGGCAAGCACAAAAATCCCACTAAGTCTTGACGGGTCAAGCACTGTTGAGACGGGTCATGTACTGTAGGGACGGGTCAAGTACTTGAGACAAGTCGCAACATGTGACGGGTCAACTTACAACATGTGAAAAACACTTGACGGGTCAAACACTGTAGAGACGGGTAAGTCACTGTAGTGACGGGTAAAGGTTAGGAACAACTACACCTGATTGGTTTTATTCATCACCCGGCAGTATAGTAGTCTTCAAAACATCACCCGGCATCCTTTCTTCATCACCCGGCAACACAGTTGTCTTTTTCACCCGGCATGCTTTCTTCTTCACACGGCAACACAGTTGCTTTTCTTTCACCCGGCATGCTTTCTTCTTCACACGACAAGCTTTCTTCTTCACACGACAACATAGTTGTTTTTCTTTCACCCGGCATGCTTTCTTCTTCACACGACAAGCTTTCTTCTTCACACGGCAACATAGTTGCTTCCACTATTACCCGGCAACACAGTGTTATACACTTACACGGCAGGATAAGACTTCTTCCTTTTACCCGGCTGTATAGTGATAACATTTCTTCACCCGGCTGTATAGTGACACAACTTGTCACCCGGCAGATATCTATGACTTCTTCACCCTGCATAGTTTTGACATGTTCATTGCCCGGCTGTACAGTAGTCATAATATCTTCACCCGGCTTCACTTCTTTTTCTCAATCACCCGGCTTGTATCAAACTCACAACTTTTACCCGGCTGAACAATGTGTTCATTACCCGGCTAAACAGTGTTCCGAAATCTTTGCCCGGCTAAAACACTTGAGCAATTTCTTCACTTTTTCTCGTCTGTTGACTTTTTCAACTGCATTTATTGTACCTGCAAACATTCTCGACACATTAATTAGACAAGATATCCTTAAAAAGAATTTGTCATATTAATTATCAACAACATAAAACAAGTCAATAAAATTAATTTCAATTTAAAATCCTTTTCCTTTTTCTTTTTCAAAAATGTTTTTGTTTTTGCACAACCAACATTTTTATATCCCGAAGCAATTTCTTAAAAACAATTCACAAGACCTTGGGTTTTTTTTTAACACATCCAATACTTTTGCTTTTCATACCACATAATCTTGTTCATTCAAAACATACTTATTCAAACTAAAATATTTTTGGATTTTTGCAAACATTTTTCTTCAATTTATTCTCCCCCTAAACTTGAAATTTCTTGAAATTTTTAAGTTTAACAAGGATGTCGATGTGTCAATAAAGATTCCATATGCCTGCACACACAAAGCACACACATTAAAATAAATACATATGCAATGCAATGAATCAAAATATCGCAGTGAGATCATACCACACATTATCTGAACATGTTTTGCAAGTTTTGAATAGACATTTGACTTATGTTTGATTGAGTGATGATATGAAAACATACCAATTAGCTCGAGTTGACACACTTACTTTTTCAGTATCATGATGATATTAAGGTTCGATTAGAATGACTTATATGACCCACATGTATACATATGTCAACATATTTCCTTATCAACCACTACCTGAATGCATATTGCACAAAATCTGGTCACTTACAATCATATTGCACAAAATCTGGTCCACTTTGGGACTTCTTTTTAATTCCATTTTGGAATTTTTCATTTCCTATCGTTCCCCTTGGGAATCTTCTGAATTCCTTTTTGGAATTTTTTGTTTGGTGACGGTCCACATTTGGGACTCTTTTTGTTCCATCTTTGGGAATCTTTTGCTGCACCTTGAAGCTCAAAAGAGACTTCGTGTGAGACTTCAGGTCTGTGGGTACCACAACAAAGAAGCTCACGATGCGGTTCATCACACTGAATAGACTGCATCGTTACCCGATCATGCACAACTATCATCACAAGCAATGTATCAAAAGATACAAATCTAGACATGTATAACAAAGGAACTTAACACAAAGATCATTAAGTTTATGTTTGTCAACAATGAATTTACTTTTTCAGTCTAATTGCCTGAGCTGTCTAGCACATCAATTAACATTCATCAGTCTTTATTTTAAAAATGATGTAACAAATAATGTCTAGTGTAACTATTATTTCTCACTTTTTGCAATATAGATTCTTATGACATGATATTTTCTTTTCTTTTTGCTTTTATATTTTGTTTTTGCTTTTCTATTTTCTTTTTCATGCAAGCACACAATGCAAAACAATAAAATAAAGGACAAAGGAATCAATACTTGACATCAACTTACTATATTTTTGTATTTTATATTTTTCTGATTTTTGTTTTGTTTTCGAAAAATAGAATCAATCATGATTGATTAATCCTATGGATTGAATTAAGAATTCAAACCGTCCTGACAAAAAAGATTTTGTGAAAAGATCTGCCAGTTGTTTGTCGGTATGAACTTTAATCAAAATTATTAAACCTTTTTCAGAGTTGTCTCTTAAAAAGTGATATCGAATTTCGATATGTTTGGTTTTTGAGTGTTGAACAGGATTAGCAGTAATGAACATAGCAGCAGTATTGTCTATGTAAATAGGAGTTTTGAGAAAGTTAAACCCGTAGTCAAGCAATTGGTTTTGTGGCCACAAAACTTGAGAACATCCTGCAGATGCAGCGATATACTCTACTTCAGCTGTGGATACAGAAACGTTGGTCTGCTTCTTGCATTGCCAAGAGACAAGTCTAGGACCCAGAAAATGACATCCACCAGTAGTCGATTTCCTGTCAAGAGCACACCCACCAAAGTCACTATCAGAATAACTATATAATTCAAAATTGCCTTCATAAGGATACCATAACCCAAGATTCGGTTTCCCTTTAAGGTATCTGAAAATACGTTTAACAGCAACCAGGTGCGACTCTTTCGGATCAGACTGATATCTTGCGCACACACATACAGCATACATAATGTCTGGTCTTGATGCAGTAAGATACATTAGTGAACCAATCATCGATCTGTATAGTGTTTGATCCACGGATTTGCCTTTCGGATCCGGCTGTATCTTGCAGTTCACATCAGATGGAGTTCGAATAGTCTGACAATCTTGCATCTTGAACTTTTTCAGCAACTTCTCAACAAATTTCGATTGGTTGATGAATATTCCGTCAGCTGATTGTTTCACTTGTAATCCAAGAAAGAAATTAATCTCCCCCATTGAACTCATCTGAAATCTTGACTTCATGATTTCTTCAAACTCTTTGCACATGGACGCACTGGTTGATCCGAAAATAATATCGTCCACATATACTTGAACACATAACAGATCTTCATTCTCCCTTTTCATAAATAAAGTTGGATCAATCTGACCTCTTGTAAATCCATGTTCTAGTATATGCTTAGATAGCGTCTCGTACCAAATCCGTGGAGCTTGATGTAGACCATATAGAGCTTTACTCAACTTGTATACACGATGAGGATAATCAGGATCTTCAAAACCCGGAGGTTGTCTGACATAAACATCATCTGTAATTGGTCCATACAGAAAAGCGTCTTTAACGTCCATTTGGAATACTTTAAACTTCATGAAGGAAGCATATGCAAGAAAAACGCGTATAGCTTCAAGTCTTGCGACCGGAGCAAACACTTCTTCATAATAAATGCCTTCTTCCTGAGTATATCCTTGTGCAATAAGTCTAGCTTTGTTTCTCACAACAATACCACGTTCATCTGGCTTGTTTTTGTACAACCATCTTGTACCAATCGCATTTTCTCCTTCAGGTAAGTCCACTAACGTCCATACTTCTTGTTTGCGAAACTGAAGTAATTCCTCTTGCATGGCTTCAATCCAACTATTATCTTGCAACGCTTCTGAAATGTTCTTTGGCACCACTTGAGAAAGAAAACATGAATATAGACAAACATTTGCTTGATCTGTCTGACTTCTTGTAGTTCTCTGATTCAACGACCCAATAATCCGAGAGACAGGATGTTTCTTGTGAATTCGATGAATTGGTATGTCATCTCCTTACACTTGATTCTCCAGATTCGACTGATTCAGATTCGGTAGATCTTGTAGAATAGTAGACACATGCGGAGTGAAGTTAGGAACTTGATCCGGTGAATTGATGAAGTAGTCAAACGATTCTGGAACAACTTCAACATTCGGATCTGATGATGGTTGATTTTGAACAGATCCACCATCATTAGGAGAATTTTGCGGATTAACATCATCACCAAGAATATTTGATTCTTGATCGTCTTGAGAACCAGAAGGACCCGGAGCTTGACTGGATTTGACATGATCAGGATTATGAAATGACATGAACGGATACTCAGAGTTGAGATTGCCATCATCGTCATTATCAGAATCATCACTAAAGCATCCTAAGTCGCCTGATTCTTTGTTCGTTTTTCCTGAAAAATCAAATAAGTTAGAATTGAAAGATTTTGATAACGAATCTAAATCAAACAACCATTCGGGACCATGAGCCACTAACGGAAACGAATTTTCTAAAAACTTTACGTTAATAGTTTCAACAACAGTGTTTATTTTGCTATTAAAAACTCGATAAGCTTTAGAAACAGACGAATAACCAAGGAAAAATCCATCGTCAGATTTTGACTCAAATTTCCCGAGATGATCACTTAAATTTAGAATCGATACAGGACAACCAAATGCTTTCAAGTAAGAAATATTCGGTTTTCTTCCAAATAACAACTCATAAGATGTTTTATTTTTATCCTGAACCAATAATGTTCTGTTTTGCACAAAACACGCAGTAGCAATAGCTTCGTCCCAAAAAGTGATAGGGATTTTGGCATCTGCGAGCATGGATCTTGCTGCTTCAATCAGTGTCCTGTTTTTCCGTTCCGCAACCCCATTTTGTTGAGGCGTTCTTGGAGCACTAAATTGTCTAGCAATTCCTTTTTCTGCACAAAACAAATCAACATTAGTATTCTTAAATTCTGTTCCATTATCACTTCTCAAAGTTTTCACTTTGCAATCCAACTGATTTTCAACTTTGACGATAAATTCTTTTAACAACTCAGCAGTTTCAGATTTAACATGCAGAAAATAAACCCAAGAAAATCTAGTGAAATCGTCAATAATGACAAAACAGTAAGACTTCTTTCCGATGCTTTGAACATTTGTTGGTCCGAAAAGATCCATATGTAGCATCTGCAAGGGTTTTGAAATGGAGTTTTCTGGCTTGGACTTAAAAGACATTCGATGCTGTTTTCCTTTCAAACATGCTGGACAGAGATCAGTTGTAGAGAACTTCTTTAATGGTATTCCTACAGCGTGATTTCCAGTCACCAGTCGAATCATGTTTCTGAAGTTTGAATGGCCCAGCCGTCTATGCCAAAGCTGACTCTCATCATTTGATGCATGAGCAATGAGACAACAAGTAGTTTCGGTTTCAGCATCAATCTGCGACATATCAAGCTTGTATACGTCACGATCTCTTGGAGCTTTCACCACCACCCACTCATTGTCAATCTTGAAACCTGGTTTGAGTATATAACAGAAAGAATCATCAAATAAAGTTGAATAAGATTTATCACAGATTTGAGATACACTTAGTAAATTAAAGTTCAACTGTGCACAGTAGTTGACTTTATCAAAACTAATGACCCCATTCGATACGGTTCCTTCTCCTGTTATTTTACCACCGGCATCACCTCCAAACGCAACATGTGTACCATTCTTCAGCTTAAAGTCTTGAAGCAAGGCATGGTTGCCTGTCATATGCCGGCTACACCCACTATCAACAAACCATGAGTTGATAGGTCTTCTTGGGCGTACCTGCATTTCAACAATCACTTAGTTACTTTGGTCAACCCAGGCCCACACGGTCTTGGGTTTTCCGAATCTATCTGCAATAGTAACTTGTTGATATTGAATATTTTGAAAATTTGTTTCATTTAAGAGATTTTGATGCTGAAAACTGTTTCGCCCATTGGCGTGCATTGATTGCTTTCTTCTCAAAGCAATAAACCTTTCCTCTAACTTAGGATCAAGGTTATTTTTCCATCAAAGCTCTTGGTTTAAAACTGTTAACCTGCAAATTAGAAACTGAATTGTTTCGATTGAGCTTTCTCAAAACAGGAGAATGACTTTGATTAGCATTTTGAAAACCAAATGACTGATTTCTTTGAAAATTTGGAAATGGCGTCATTTCTCTTGTTGAGTTTGTTCGAAAGAAACAATCCTTTGTGTCATGATTTCTCCTTTCACAAATTTCACAAAATTTGTTATAAAAACATTCTTCTGAAGAATGATTTCTTTTGTCACAGTAACTGCAGTACCTGTTAAAGAAACATTCAGCAGTTGCATGGTTATAACGATCACATATCTCCCACAATGTTTCTTGCTAATCCTAAAGAGCCGATTGTTAACTTTTGATGTTGAACCCACTCGTGATTCATTATCAGTTTTGTTCGGTTTTAGATTAACTTGATTCTTTTGTGGAGATTTTGATTGTGAATTTGGTTGCTTGGAATTTTGGTTCGATTTTAACACACCTTGGTTGGTTAACCTTTTTGATTCAATTCTTTTATCATTGACAGCGGAAGACTTAGGACCTGAACCTGTTTTCAGACCAGAGTTAGATTTGATTGGAGAATTGATTGGTTTACCATAAGATCCGTTCAAATCAAACGTTCCTGCAGACACAAACTTAATTGTTTTTCCTTTTGACACTTTCCTTTTGACAGGTTTAACCTTATCAGTTTTAACAGTTTGAGCTTTGGAGTTGTCATTCGATTTTATGACACTTTTACCTTGTGACATTTTTTGTTTCAAATTGATTGACTTTCGATTTTAATTTCTGCATTTTTGCATTCGAAACTTCAGCCTTTGTCACTTCTTGCTTCTTGATCAGTTGATCAGCAACTTGCGCCTTCTGTTCCTTCTTCCACTTGATGTAGTCAGGATCATTGTATCCTGAAAATTCACCTTCTTCCTTCACTGTTTCTGACTTCGGATTCAGTTCCGGATACTCAACAAGTTGAATCAGAACAGGTTCTGATTTGTTGCTAGCTTCATCATCAGCTTCAGTAGTCACACCATCTTCTTCTTTCAAACTTTCAATCAACACTTCAGATCCTTCGGATTCAGATTTACTTCTTTGAATTTCTTTGAATTTTCGTTCATTTTCAGGTGAATGATCAAATTCATTGAAGTTTTCAGGTAGAGTTTGTGTGATTGAATTAGGCATTGGTTCATGAGTGAAACCCAACCCTGTTTTGGTTTTGTTACCTCTTTCACTTATAAGTTGTTTAACCATTGTTTTACAACTTTTCACTTTTGTTAATTCAACTTGTGTGACAGCATGAGCAACTTTTTCTTGTTCAAAGTTCTTTGTCATTTCTTCAAGTTGTTTTGTTACCAGTTCCAGTTCCTTTAAGGTTTTGTTCCATGATTCTTTAAGTGACAAAATCTTCTCATCAGAAATCTTGTGATCAATTTTAAGTTGTTCATGAATTTTCTCATGTTTGCTTAATTTATCACCCATTTTAAATGAATGAGTTCGATAATGTTCTACTTGTTGAATGCATTGTTCAGAACATAACCTTTCTTTCACATCAGCAGGTAAAGGAACATAGTTAGGGGGTAAGTCAGTACTAACCTTTGGTTGTTCGGTAGATGATGAAGACTCACTGGATGTAGCCATAAGCGCTATTTCTGACTCAGGTTCTTCAACAGGATCAGACTTTGCACTCCAGTCATATTCCTCTGAATCTTCACTAACAGTATCAACCACCTTGATATCTCCTTCTTCTGACCAATCCTCTTCGATTTCACATACCAGTGCCAAACTTGATGTAAGATCAGATGTGAATTGTTCTGCATACGCACTCCAATCATATCCGTCTTTTACACTGACCACCAGTGCCTTAGTTTGATCTTCTGGTTTCTTTCCTTCATCTTTCAGTTCTGGCATGGGAAGACTTTGATATGGTTTCTGAAAGAAACGTTGATTTCTGCTTTGGTAGCTTGAAGACTGTTGTGAACTTTGACCTTGACCTTGATTACTTGAACTAGCTTGGTCATTGAAATTCTGATTCTTTGGAGCTTTGCATTCCCTTGAAAAATGACCATAGCAGTTACAGTTGAAACATCTAGCCTTTGATTTGTCAAATCCAACTGTCTTGTTTGCATGAGGCTTGTAGCTTCGGTTAACATATGCATGCTTTTGTGTTCGATATGCAACCATCACCATCTGCCAATTCAAATCAATTTCCTCAACGTCATCAGGATCCATTTCAAATAAGTCTTGAAGAACAACGTCCATTTGACTTAAGTGACTTCCTTGGTATGCTTGAAAACTTGCCATAAAAGCTGTAAAAGCAGTTTTGGTCTCGTCATCTTGTAACAAGATGTTCATCACATCTTTTACTTTTGCTTGGACATTCGAACTTTGACTTTCTACTTGATTCTTCAGATTCTGACTTTGAACTTGAGCTCTTGGTGGAGATTGAGGTTGAGAATAAGTTGGCGAACTTGGAAAGTATGATGAATCGGTATAAAAACTTGCGCCCACAAATAAATCACCCTCTTCTTCAAACTTTGTTGCATCTCGTGCAAGAAAAGCATTCTCCACAGTATTAGCAGGATTCACAATATATTTGTATTGTGCATGTGAACCAGTTCTATCATTGTTTCTAGAACCTTCATCAATCTCTACTTCCTCTATCTTTGCAATGAGCAAATCTAGATCCATCGGAAACTTCTCAGTATGTTTCAGTAAAGTCACAGTCTGTTTCCATGATGATGGAAGTGCACATAACAATCTGTCATTCAAATCTTGGAGATCTGTCTTTGCACCCGCATTGGTCATTTCAGTAGTTAGATGAACAAACCTATTCATCATTTGGTGCACTGATTCTCCAGCAATGTGTTCAAATAACTCCAACTGTCTCTTCAACTTTTGTTTCTTGAGACTCCTGAGTTGCTCACCTCCTTCACAAATAGACTTCAAAGCCTTGAACAATGTATAACCTGTTTGATAGGGGTCCAACCTTGACAGTACTTGTAGTGGCAATCCCTTACACATCAAAGAATATGCTTTGCAATCATTCTTCACTTTCTTCAAATCTTCTCCTGACAAATTATCCTCTGGATAAGGTTCAGTAGAGTCTTTGGTGTAGGTACTTGCACTATCTGGAGCTGTCTGAGTAGGTATGTGAGGACCCTTTTCAATTGACTTCCACAGATCATTGTCTATTGAGCAAAGATGATGCTTTAGTCTAAGCGTCCAATTCTTGAAATCTGCACGATTGACAAGTCTAGGAACACGGTTATCAGAATCATCATTAGGTGCCATATATTTTTTTTTAAAAAAAATTTAAAGAAAATATTTTTGGTTTTTGTTAATTTTTGAAAAGAAATAGTTAAACTACTAAAATAAAGACAAGTAATTAATGACAAGATAAGAAAACAAGGATTAAAACAACTAAAAATGAGTCACACGGCTGAACAGTGAAAATCCTTCTTCACCCGGCAAAACAGTAGCTTTGTTCTTCACCCGGCAGAGAAAAAGTCTTCACCCGTCTAAACAGTCACACGGCTCAACAATTGTAAATCTTGGATTCTTTACCCGGCAGAACAGTTACACGGCAACAAGAAATAACTTCACACGGCAGATAACTTGACCCGGCTTGAATCTTGACACGGCAAAAAGCTTTACCCGGCTGAACAGTTGTTAATCACACGGCAAAGTTGTTTACCCGGCTACACAGTTATCAATCACCCGGCTGAAAATGTTAATCACCCGGCGTAACAGTGTATTACCCGGCACAACAGTTGTTGATCCGGCTGAACAATAACACTTTTTCTTCGTCAAATTCTTTACCCGTCTAGCACAAAATCCTTTACACGGCTGCACAGGACCTAATTGTTCTTCAATCTAAGTCCAAAGGAAATTGTCTAAGTCAAATTTTATCACCCGGCAAGTTAATCTTCAACCAAGTTCTTACTGTTCATCATCTTCATCATGAGAATTTTTATGGGTTTATCAAAAACTTGTCCAATTCGTTCAAAATTCACACACAAGCAGTGAAATAGTCCGATTATCAATCCCTTATCTCAATCAATCCAAAACATGATCAAATTTTGATGAATTTGAGCAAAATTCGATCGAAGAGTAACTTTTTCAATCTTCTTAATTCCTCAGATCTGATGATAATCTGATGGAATTTGCACAATCGTTCTGAATTAGGAGTGATTGCGATGATAAATCACAACTAAAAACAGCAACAATTCATTCAGATCATGATATTTGAGCAATATTGTAGTGTTTTGCTTGATGAATAGCGAAGAACACAATACCAACAGCTCTGATACCAATTGATAGGTTCAATTGGATCGATAATATCGCTCAATGATCAGAATAATTCATACACAAACACAGTTTAATCATTAACACAATTCATACTAATAATTCTCTTTTGTATATTGATGATCAAAGCAGATTTGTAGTACAAGTGCAGGAGAAAAATAAATCACACACACTTAGTTCTCTCTCTGACGTGAATAGTGATCTAGCCTCTCTCCTCACACTCTCTCACTACATGCTTTTAAGCAACAATTACAATATTAGGGAAAATAACAAAATAGACCCTAAACTATACATAAAAGTATAAACAAATACAAAGTAAATCTTAACTAGGAAATAGCCCTAACATCTATGCCAAAGCTGACTTTATTCATTTGAAGCATGAGCAATGAGACAAGTTGTTTCAGTTTCTGAGTCGACTTGAGACATATCCAATTTGTATACATCTCAATCTCTAGTAGCTTTAATCACAACCCACTAATTTGAAATCTTGAAACCTGGCTAGAGAATGTAACAAAAAGAATCATCAAATAAAGTCGAATATGAATTATCACAAATTTGGGAAACACTTAGTAAATTAAAGTTCAACTGAGCACAGTAGTTGACTTTATCAAAGCTAATGACCCTGTCACACCCCCAAATTCCACTAACGGAGTTTTACCGTTAGGAGTGTGAAACACCAGGATCCGATCATTAGTTACACCAAACGACGTACATGATTTTGAAAAGTAACGTATTATATTAAGTAATAAAAATTAAAATAAAAGTTTTACATTAAGTGCGGAAGCGCAAATAGTAAATGAGAATATTTTTAGTAAAACTAATTATAATATTTGAATGTACAATGCAAACGCATAAATAAAGTGGATTTCTCAAATCAATGCGACCAATGAATGAATGTCATATCCGTGAGTGTGATCTTGACAACCTGAGATAAACATGCTAAAGTGTGTCAACATAAAGTTGGTGAGTTCACAGGTTTATAAAACTTGAAAGTAAGTTCTGAAAGCAACTGCAGTAATTCCCTTAGTATATCAACTGCAGTAATGTAAAGAAATGAACGCCTCAAGCCAATGTCTCCCAGACACGGTAATGATAGGACAATTAAGCACCCGTTCGACCTCCAGTCGTGCTGGCGCGACCAGCCCGGATGGGGTTTGTCAAACCCAGTAGTACTACTCAAAATTTCCTCGCTTTGCAATATAATTAACGGTCAAAACGTAAGGCAAAAGTACTGACACTAGGTACGCATGTGATCATACTAAGAACCAAGTTTGTAAAGAAAGTAATTACAGCATGTTATCTCCCCCAAAAAGAGTAAGTAAAAGTAAAAGGGGCCTTGAATCGCACCTTAGATTGCGCAGCTACTAATAATTATCAGATTTATAATTTCCAAGTTCGAACAACAACCTCTTTGAATTATACTAATTAAAAACAAATAATTCTAATAGAGTTCATATTCGGTTTCGTATTCCCGGTTCGGTTTCGTACCAACACCCAAACATCAAATCTTACGTAATTCAAATTGTTTAGACACACACCAGGTTTTATAATTTAATTCATTAAATTTGGTTACATAACCCATATATATACGCATGCGTACTGTTCTATCATGAACACATATATACATGATCATGAACACCTTGTACCTTTTATTATAAATTAAACGTACATACATACATACATATATATATATATGTATATATTGTTGTTTCATATAATTATTTCATATCATTAATGCTATAACCCCATTTGTACATACATACACATATATACTGCAGTTTCATATCTTCATGTCCTCGATATACATCGCTGCATCGATCTCATTAATCATATACATTAGTTTTACTGTTTCATGTTATACCTATATATACACACATCCGTATATCTATCAATACATTGCTGCACATATATACATATAATCAGACTCATATTCGAACTCAACCCGCATCCCGAACGAAACAGAAACGAACGAAACTGTTACGAAACGAGATAACTACATGAGTTATGGTAACGTACCGGAATGCGTATTTATAACAAGAAGGTGCTCGTCAGATGCTGCAACCAGTGATTGGTGGCGGCTTACAGGGAGGGGTGGCCGGAGACAGCGGTCGTCGCTGCTGCTGCTTCTTCTTCAACAAAAAACAGAGATGAGAAGGCAAGGATGATGCATGGCTTTGGATTAGGGTTACGGTGATTGTTGTTGGGTTTTAACAAGATTATTAAAGTTCATATAAACCAATTTATAGAAAAACGCAGCGGATTATTAGTTTAAAATCTTGTTAATATGTTGATTATTAAACCCGTTTAACACGCAAAACCCAAAGTCCGGATCCATATACGAAATACATACTATCAAACACAACCATAGGGTGTTTAGAATACTACCTTTCAAGATGATGAAGATGATATTCTTGAATGAAAATCTTCAAATGAGAAGACCTCAAGCTTGTATACCCTCAAGCCTCCAACAAACACCACTTTTGCTAGGATTTAACACTTTGAAAAATCTCCTTCCTTCTTGGCCTTTGCCTTGGCCGAAAATTTTAAGAAGAAAAAGAGAGGAGAAGAACTTTTCTTGTTTTGCATTGTTGTGTGTGTGAGAGAAGGTGTAATTGTCTTCCAAAGACAAAAGAATAATATGGTGTGTCTTACACTCCACCTTGCATGCCTTGAAATACCAAAAGGAGAAGAGAAGAGAGAGGTGGGAGTGGGGGCGGCCATGAGGGTCCCACCCTAAAAAAACATTTTTTTTTGTTTAATTTCTTTCTCTCTTTACTTATTTAAAACAAGGTGTAGTAAAAATATCTCCTAAATGTTATTTAAACAACTTAAACAACATTGTAGAAGATTTTTTTTTCTCTCATAACATAAATCATCCATATAATTTATTTTTAACACAAGTGCAAATATCTAGAAACCCAATTTCTAAATATTCTAAGTGTTGATATTTATTTTAGATCATGTCATAAAATAAATATCCCGGTGTTTGTCTAGCTTGTCATTGGGTATGACCCGACTTGGATCATAACGTACTAGCCACATCAATTTAGTATGTCTCTTGGGCATACCGATTCCAACAATCTCCCACTTGCACAAGTTACATAGAAAATTGATACAAGCAGCAAATACCGCCTAACAACGGTTTGCTACCCTAATACGTATGACTAAGTGCCATTCAATAACATCATCTCCTTCAAGTCCCTTGCTTGAAATGATTTAGGTGAATTGATCATCTATCCTTCTGTCTCAGATGTCATGTCAAATCCAGAGACACAGAGTGATCATTCTCTGTTGATTTAACTTTGCAGGCCTTAGACATCTCACTCTCAACGAATAAGAGGGACAAATTCCATCTTGATTACATACGTCTCTCACATCCACTTAGAATTATACCTGAGCTTAGTCTTATGTGTTGTCATGTTTCAGAACAACAAAGAATTAAGTCAAAGTATAAGACTCAGTGAATATCAAGACCCAATATGTATCTCAGGTCAGAGGATACTATGATATTCTCCTTTACTCAAATTTTACTTGTGATCAGTCACAAAGACTCCATGTAGTAATATTTGAGAGCGGGTCAGTCCAATATTTATATCCCATAAATATTTATGAACCATGGCAGCAACTCCTTTGCTCTATATTCATGCCTTATGAATATCCACCAATCCAAATTCATAATAGTCTTACTTTCATATTTGTTCCCACAAATACAATCGACTACAGACATTTAGAATAATTTATTAATGGATTTAAACATGCTAAAAGGAACACAACTCAAAATGTCATGATTATAAACTATAATTATATGAATGAGTCATAATAACAATTGTTCGGATATCCAAATACAAAATAGATCAAATCCAATCACTAGAATATCGAAGTCCTAAGGCACAAGCATGAGTCTCATGTTTTGGCCTTTCGAGGAGCTTCGTGAGTGGA
Source organism: Tagetes erecta (assembly GCA_030867185.1). Lineage (NCBI taxonomy): Eukaryota > Viridiplantae > Streptophyta > Magnoliopsida > Asterales > Asteraceae > Tagetes > Tagetes erecta. The sequence goes on from CM061488.1 coordinate 13,341,838, forward strand.
TCCGCAATATTTTGATCAGTGTGAACTTTGCGGATACATATTTTCCCTTTTCAACTTCATCCCTTATGTAGTTGAATCTCCGCTCAATGTGCCTTGTCTTTTGATGTGCACGAGGTTTCTTGATTTGAGCAATCGCACCCTCGTTATCACAAAAGATCTCTAGGGGGTCCTGAATGGTACGGACCACCCCTAGGTCGGCAATGAACTTCTTTATCCACGCAGCCTTTTGTGCTGCCAATGAGGCGGCTATGTATTCCGATTCTGTGGTGGATTAGGCCACCACATCTTATTTTGAGCTCTTCCAAGAGACTGCCCCACCATTCATAATGAAAATGTATCCCGATTGTGATCGAGAATCATCTCGATCGGTTTGGAAACTCGCATCCGTGTAACCGTTTACAACGAGCTCATCGTCACCAGAACCATATATCAGAAACATATCCTTAGTGCGTCTAAGGTATTTCAATATATTCTTGACAGCCATCCAATGACTATCACCAGGGTTCTGTTGGTATCTACTTGTCATGCTTAAGGCGCATGACACGTCCGGTCTAGTGCATATCATTGCATACATGATGGATCCTATAGCTGACGCATATGGGACTCCTTTCATTCTTTCTCGCTCATCCTTTGAGCTTGAACATTGAGATGTACTCAATATCGTTCCTCTTGAAATGGGTACAAATCCTTTCTTAGAGTTTTCCATCTTGAACCTTTTCAATATTTTATCAATGTATGCACTTTGGTTCAAACCTATCAATCACCTTGATCTATCCCTATAGATCTTTATTCCCAAAATATAGGCGGTTTCACCAAGATCCTTGATTGAAAAACGACTTCCAAGCCAAGTTTTAACACTTTGCATGGTTGGAATGTCGTTTCCAAATAGTAGTATGTCATCGACATACAATACTAAGAAAGTGATGATGCTCCCACTAGCTTTCTTATACACACAAGCCTCATCAGCGTTCTCGATGAATCCAAAGGTTTTAATCTCTTCATCAAAACGGTGATTCCAACTTCTAGATGCTTGTTTCAATCCATAGATTGATTTCTTTAACTTGCATACTTTATTAGGATATTGTGGATTGGCAAAACCTTCGGGCTGAATCATATAGACATCTTCTTCAAGATGTCCATTTGGGAAAGCGGTTTTGACATCCATTTGCCAAATCTCATAGTTATAATATGCAGGTTTGGCAAATAATATCCTAATCGACTTTAGCATTGCCATCGGTGAGAAAATCTCATCATAATCAACCCCTTGAGTTTGAGTGAAACCTTTTGCTACAAGCCTTGCTTTGTAAGTATCCAAGTTTCCATGCATATCGGTTTTCTTCTTGAAAACCCACTTACTTCCAAACGGTTTGGAGTTAAGCGGTGGTTCAACCAAGTCCCATACTTGGTTGTCATGCATGGATTGCATCTCAACGTTCATGGCTTCAAGCCATTTGTCACAATCGGATTGTGCCATTGCATCTCGATATGTGGTGGGTTCATCTGAATCTACCACATAGCATCCATTCATGAAAAATCCATATCTTTCGGGTGGATTACTATTTCTACCAGATCTACAAACGTTATGTGTGTCTTGATCATCCATTTGATCATTTTCAACAACCTATTGTTGAATGCTAGTTTCAACCAAATGTGTATCGGCTTGTGGATCTCGATCCTCATCAAGTTCCACCGTTCTACTAGTTCCTTCCGTAAGGAACTTAGTTTCCAAGAACTCAGCCTTTAGAGCAATAAACACATTTTGCTCGGTTATGTTGTAGAAATAATATCCCATAGAGTCTTTGGGATATCCTACAAAGATACACTTAGTGGATCGGCTTTCAAATTTGTTTTGGGTGTTGTTCTTGACATAAGCCTCACAACCCCATACCTTTAAATATTTTAATGATGGAACTCTTCCATTCCATATTTCAAAAGGTGTCTTGTCCACTTTCTTGGTCCGGGCCATATTTAAGATATGGGCTGCAGAGAGCAATGCGAAACCCCAAAATGATAGAGGTAATGTGCTTCTAGCCATCATAGATCGAACCATATCCAATAAAGTTCGATTCTTTCTTTCGGACACACCATTATGTTGCGGTGTTCCGGGTGGAGTGAGTTGTGAGATTATTCCACAACTCCTAAGATGATCTTGAAAAGCATCATTAAGGTATTCACCTCCTCTATCCGAACGAAGTACTTTGATGGTCCTTTTGAGTTGATTTTGAACTTCATTTTGGAAGACTTTGAACATTTCAAAAGCTTCATCCTTGTGTCTTAACAAGTACACATACCCATAACGACTATAATCATCGATAAAGGTAATGAAGTATCTTTCACCATTCCTTGTCATTGTCTTAAAAGGACCACATACATCCAAATGTATGATACCTAATAAGTCTTGTTGGTCCATAATGATCGTGATTTCAGTGCTATGTTGACTTGTTTAACAACAAAATGACCAAGGCTTGAAGAACAAAGTGTATAATATCCAAACAAACCCAATAACAAGATTACACAACCAAATGAGGTATATAAGCTACAAAGATAAGTAGAATATGCTCCTAGCACCTCAGATTGAACGATTACACAACACAATCAGTGAATAATAGCTTTGGTAAAAGATGTGCAAAAGTCCCATTCAAATGAAGATAAGGTTACAATATATAGCAGTGTTAGGTTCGCTGATAGATTCGCTCTAGCGAATCTATCTAGCGAACCAACACAGGTTCGCTGGGCACATAGGTTCGCCCAGTCGACACCTTAATACAAAAGACAACATGAACTGCGGGCGAATCTATAGATTCGCCCGTAGGTTCGCTAGAACAATTACAAATACAAGTCATATAAATACAAACAAAAGTAACACCGACAAGCCGGTGAGTCCAACCTATACATAGTGACTATCAATACTCCCCCTAGGTTGGACCTCACCTGGGGAAGTCTTCTAATTTAGCTCCGTCTTAATGGCTTCAAAGATGTTCGATAAACGCTCCTGCCCTTCCTTTAATTCCGGCCATTGGGTTTGTAATGTCTTCAGATCCGGCCTCATCTTCACTGAACACTAGCATAGAATCCACAAACTCTGTATCTGCGACCTCAGTATCAGGCATATCTTGAACTGTCGTCTCCGCCTGTTTCTCTACAGTATGCTCCTCGCCAATAATCTCCAAATCTATCACCTGCACCGGTTTCTCAAACCTCTGCTCTATTGATCGATCCAGCTGTCTTGATAGATCATCCATGTCCATACGCTGATCATCAGACCTCCTCAATCTTTCATTCACCGATCTCAACTCTGCACGGATTCCTCGGGCTTTATTTGCGACCTTCACAAACAGGTTCGCTTCAGTAGCAGTATCCTCTCCAGCCCCGTGCTTGATTCGGTTCTCACACAGAACTTTCAAATCCTCATCGCAGAAGGAGAAGACCTCCATAGGATCAAACAGACGTATTTCCGGACGGTCTTCCCCTTGAAGTCTGATAATGGCCTCCCCAGTACTGTTATCATAAAACCATTTGTGAAAATCCTGTAATCTGGGTGGCTGCGAATCCGGAATTCTGACCCTAGTCATAACCTTTGGGGCATCAATCTTCAAAACTATTTTTCCCTTCCACGACACCCAATGTCTATCTTTCCTTTGCCTCATCCTCCTCGGCTTTTGGTACCCAAATTCAACAAAATCAGTCTTTGCAGCCTCCTGGATTGTAGCTTCGAACGCACAAGCCCTCCCGCTTTCTTCTTTCCCCAACAATGGTAGCTCTGCCAGCCTACGCAAGTCCCAACGAGGAAAGGTGGCGAAGTGCTTTCTGTTCTTGACATAACTGATGTCCCCACCCCTTCGTTTAATCATGTAAGCATCAACCGTACTGTTATACTTCCATGCTATTACCTGCCTATCCAGTTGTTTGGTATTGGGTTCATCCAAATGTTGATATATCGGTACCTCGGGAACCACTTCTTCTTCCTTTCTAAACCACTCAGACTTGTCTAAATCAACATGCTCGAACTGATAGCTCATCCCCTTTTCTTCAACCTGATATGTTTCCGGCTCATCTTCCAGATCCTCTTCACTATTAGCATCGACATCAGTCTCTGGTTCATCTATCAGAGTATAGTCCACACCAGATCCACCGACCACTTCTTCTCCTTCGAAAACATCCAAATCGATCCCCATTTCTTCATCAAATGTCTCCTCGGCAGCTTTTCCTTTACCTTTGTCTCCAAAATCAACGTCCATTAACGGATACTTTGCAATATCCGTTAAGGAGTTCAGTTCCGCTTCGGTCATTGCAGGCTCAGTCCCTACATTTTCCTTTAAACTGTTTAATTCCTTGAAGATCCTCACAATCAGACACTGCTGGTCCTTCATCATTCGACCCATCTCGTATATAACAGTTGATTTCTCAGCATCCTGCTTTTCCAACTCTTCATACTTCACTTTCAAATCAACCAGTTCAGCCTTCAAACCTTCAACCTCAACCTTCAATTCATTTCCAGTCCCAGCAGATGTACCCCCGATATCGTGCTTCGCCTTCTTTGATGTTTCAGTTTGAGCGTCCGACTTTCTCTTTGTTCGCTGTTCCCTACCAGCATCAATCTCAGCTTGGATTTCATCAACCTCTCGCTCAAATGAATAATCCTTTTCCTTTGCGTATGCCTTCCTCTTCTTTATTTTCTTCTCAACTGCCTCAATATTCTCGCCACCCCGTTTCCTCTCCGTCTCCATTAACCTCTGTATATATACCCATCTGTCTGCAGTGTACATGTTTTCCCACAGATATGCAGTCCTGCCCACACAGTCCGATCTCACCGACTTACAGTCCTTGAAGATTCTCGAATGCATTTCCCATATTTTCAGTTCGTTACCTACAACTGGCAGATTAGGCAACTTGTCATTCAGAATCATTTGGATGAACCTGGGATACATTAACCATTTGATGCCTTTGGTAGCGTGAATGTTCTCGAGAAGATAGTTGAATATCAGTTTCGCGAGATTGGCTTTTTGCCCCCGGCAAAATAGCACCATAGCCCGTGCCCAATCCAGATTCAGTCCGTCGGTTCCCCCTTTCCTATGATCCAGGCACATTATAAACACGTGAGCGATGTACCTCCACTCCTGGATCAGATAGGACTTTACGAATTCCATTTTCTTCTCGTCGGGCATCGGACCCTCATACCCAGCAGTCCGGAGTGCTCCGTACACTTCCTCAGCAGTCATACTCACTTCCTCTCCAACATCCTCTTCTAACTTCAGGAATCTAGCCAGATCGGCTTCAGTAAACTCCAAGTCATACCCACCGACTTTGGCACAGATACGTGACGGCAGTACCGACACGTTTATTACTGCAGTTCGCCAGAAATCCCGAACGTGCAGCTCATATATAGTGGGTGAGTGAGATATGGCATAATGTATGTGAGAAGATTTCAGCCATTTGATTGAATCTCTATAGCTGCCGGCCTTTTCATGGTTTTCATCAAGCAAAGCACACATGTTGTGCTTTTTCTCAAAGAATAATGTCGACATTGTGCCTGAAAAATAAACGAAGATTGATTAGAAATGAAGATTTGAAAAACAGTTAATAGTTTCGCTGGAAATTAGGTTCGCTGGTATAGCGAACCTGAGATTTTGGCACCAGAACCTATAGATTCGCTGACATGAAAAATCAGTCATTATGGTCGAGCGAATGTATAGGTTCGCTAGAAACAATCGGGTGAATCTATGTTGTTGTGCGGGCAGCATAACGACATAGGTTCGCTCGAAGTTTTGAACTTTCGTTCAGATTCGCCAGACGAACACATAGGTTCGCTGGAAACCCTAGTTTTTGAAAAATGGCCAGAATCACACTCAACACAGCATTATTAAGCATATAAAGCAACAAAGGGTCAAAGTAAACATCAAAAGAGGCTGTTATGAAGAAAATCCCTAACTATAAACACCAAATCAGTCATTCAATCAACACATAATCATAGATCGACAGTTAAAAACAGGATAATGGTGCGATTAAGGGTTTAGACAGAGATTAAGATGAAATCGATCACATACCAGACACTAAAATGATGTTTAATGTGTGAAAAAGCCGTGAAATAGTGAGAATCGAACGTTGGTGGTGAGTTTTGAAAAAGCGTGCTACAGTACAGTTGACAGCGAATATGTGAGATAATTCGCTGTCACTGTATATATATACATACATAGGTTCGCTGGCAGACAGTCCAGCGAACTTTAGATTCGCCAGAAGACCAAAAGACAAAACTGCCTTCGGCGCGTGGTGCAAAAAGGTTGCGGGCGAACCTGAGATTTGGGCGAACCTGTAGGTTCGTTCGCAGGTTCGCTCGCACACAAATTAAAATATTTTTGGATTTTCTTAAATTTTAAAATCTTTGTAAAACCGTTAAAACGTCCCACGATATCAACGCTCCAAAAATAAACATAAACAATTCTAATCCTAAAAATACTAGTAATAACAAGATAGAAGTTAAAAATAAAATAAAATAACAAAGAAGAAATTTTAAACGCTAATAAGGATATATATTTTTCATGATGTTTTGAGCAGAATCCGGAGAATCATCGATTGGCGGGATTGCAGATATGTTTGTCCATTTAAACCCATGCCTTAGTCCTTTCAACAAGAGATCAGCAACTTCTTTTATCATGTTTATGGTTTGATTCAAGAAGCTCAGACAACTCGGTCCCCACAGACATCTAGGTAAGAAGAACAAGTTCTGTCATCAGGGTATATCTGAGCAATACGATTGACTTTGCTTGAATTTCAATGATCAACTTTTGAATGTTGACCGATGCATTAGCTTCTTTTGACACTTGTGCAATTTCTGCATCTTTTCTTTGTGAGTGGAGCTTGTCAGCAATTGATTCTTTTGAACACAATGCGACTTATTATTTGGGAAACTCAAATAGTTCAGAGCTCCAGGTCTATACCGACGTATAACAGAGGAGATAAACATTTGAGCATGCTCGGTGAATCTTCAGGTCAATACTTCCGTATAGCAGAGAAGATCCACCAACTCCAGGTCAATACTTCCGTATAGCAGAGGAGTTAAGCACTTGACTCAAAACGTTCTGAGGAGTTAACGAGTAACTCACTCAGAGGCTTTTCCGAAGAGCATCACTAGCAGCTTTTTATTTTATTTGTTTTGCATACTAGAAACTCGATTCGGGGATAGGGCGAGGGTGATTTGGGATGTTTAGGGAAATCAAGACAAAGATTTGACGCTCTCAACCCATTTTTGACAGAACCATTATCTTTGTGCAATCCAATCATGTCAAGGAGATAATCCTTGTTGTCGAGATCTTGAGCATTATGTTTGGCTGCACAATCACTGTTTACTTCGTTTTCGGGCTGAGCCTATCTGACATATCCCAAACGCAATGCTTCTGACCTCCTTCAACAACTCTTTAACATCAATCAAAATGGAGATCCTGAAATAGCAAAATTGAAAAACTATAATGCAAAATTTGAAAAACTATAATTAGTTGATCTTTTAAATCTCCCCCAAAATTTTTATATTGTAGCTACCAAATAAGAAATTTTTGTTTTTCAGATTTTCTTAATATATATATATAGAGTGGAAAGAAAAATAAAAGGAAAATAAAATGAGATAAAATAAAATAACGGAGCAATGAATCGAGTGACCCACGGATTTTTCAAAGAAGAAAAAAAAGAAAAGATTATTTACATATATACAAAAGGATTCTCACAGAAAAAGGTTTTCAAAAAGATATAAGACCCAGCATGGAGATCAGTTCATAAAAACGTGGTTTGTCAAAAGTTTTTGTGAAAAGATAAGCTTTTTGCTTTCGAGTTTCAATAGGAATAATATCAATAAACCCCTTTTCCTGTGCATCCCGGATTGCATGAATTCTTGTTTCAATGTGCTTGGTTCGAGTGTGATGAATAGGATTCTTGGCAATTCCAACAGCAGCTTCATTATCACAGAATAGTGGCGTATGAAGAAAGTTGATGCCATAATCCATCATCTGATGCTGAATCCACAGCACTTGGCAACAGCAACTTGACGCAGCTATGTATTCTGCTTCTCCTGTGGACAGAGAGACGGTTGTTTGCTTCTTGCTTTGCCATGAAACAAGACATTCTCCAAGATATTGACATCCGCCAGTTACTGATTTTCTGTTAATCCTGCAACCAGCATGATCACTATCAGAAAAGGCATGTAAATCAAAGTTCCCACCTTTTGGGTACCAAAGTCCCAAACGAGAGGAACCCTTAAGGTAACGGAAAATTCGTTTAACAGCTTTTTCATGTGATTCTTTTGGATTGGCTTGGAAACGAGCACAGTAACACACGGCAAATGTGATATCTGGTCGGCTTGCAGTCAGATACATGAGAGATCCGATCATCGAGCGGTACCGATGAGCATCCACAGGATTCCCATTATCATCGGAAGTAAGGCATGTTTGAGCTGTAAAAGGAATCAATTCAGGAGAAGAATCATCCATGCCAAACTTCGTGAGGATTTCTTTGATATATTTCTCTTGGTGGATCAGAATTCCATCAGGCTTTTGTTCCACTTGTAGCCCCAAGAAGAAACACATCTCCCCCATTATGGTCATCTCAAAACGATCCATCATCACCTTCTCAAATTCTCTACACAACCCTTCATTAGTTGAACCAAAAATGATATCATCAACATACACTTGAACGATCAGCAGCTCGCCATTCACCTCCTTCTTGAACAGTGTCATATCTATAGTCCCACGAGAGAAACCTTTGCTGAGAAGATACTGTGTCAGAGTTTCATACCAGATCCGTGGAGCTTGATGCAACCCATACAAGGATTTATCAAGCTTGTAAACCTTTGACGGGAAATCGGGATCCTCGAAACCTGGTGGTTGACAGACATAGATCTCCTCATCGATATCTCCATATAGAAATGCACATTTCACATCCATCTGATAAACCTTAAAGTTTTTGTTCGCGGCATGAGCAAGAAAGATTCTGATGGCTTCCAGGCGAGCGACTGGAGCAAAAACTTCGGTGTAGTCGATTCCCTCTTCTTGAGCAAATCCTTGAACAACCAGTCTCGCCTTGTTTCTGATTACAACACCACGATCATCTGGCTTGTTTCGGAAAACCCATTTAGTGCCGATTGGACACTTATTAGAAGGAAGATCAACCAATTCCCAAACTTTAAGCTTCCTGAATTGCTGCAGCTCCATTTGCATGGCATCCACCCAACTTGGATCTTCAAGTGCTTGTTTATAATTCTTTGGAACAACTTGAGACAGAAAGGCAGCATAAAGACATTCATTAATCAAACCACTCTGACTCCGAGTTCGCACACCATCAGTAATAGATCCAATGATATAATCGTGAGGATGGTTTTTCAAGGTTTTGAAGTCAGTGTTGAGGAGTAAAGGATTTGGTTCAGTTGAGGGTGGTTGATTAGATGGTTGTGAGGGTGTAGGAATTGTATTAGTGGCAGGGGATTGAAAGGTAGTAGATGTGGATGGAATATCCGATGGAGAAGTTTGAACAGTTTGAGGTGGTGGAGGTGATGGAATGTCAAATGGAGTGGGAGGTAGTTGTGTGGCTGATGTTGAAGGTTGTGGTTGTGATGGTGTAGATGGATGATTGAAAATAGAAACTGATGTGTGTGGAATGATATCATCATCGTCAGAGTCAGGAAGATTAAATGATTTGAAAATGGTGGTGGAATCATAAAACCATGCCGGTTCGCTACCGATACTGGTAGTGTGACTCTTGCCAATCAACATAGTAGGACTCTTGCACAATCCGCGTTCGCTTGTTGTAAACGCGATACGCCTTTTGTGTGTTAGAGTATCCCACAAAGAAGCATTCATCAGAGACAGCCCCAAACTTCGTCTTCTGATCTTGAGTATTCAAAAGAGTGCAAGAACATCCAAAGGGGCGTAGAAAATCAATCAGCGGCTTAATCCCTCGAAACAGTTGGTATGAAGTCTTCATCTTTTCCTTGACAATCAGTACCCTGTTAAGAACATAAGCTGCACAATTAACTGCCTCAGCCCAGAAAATAATTGGAAGTTTTGACTCAATCAGCATAGTCCTAGCGGCCTCCACAAGGGTTCGATTCTTCCTTTCAGCAACACCATTTTGTTGTGGTGTTCGGGCGGCGCTGAACTGTCTGAGAATACCCCGTTGTTCACAGAAGGAGTTGAAGATGTGATTTCTGAATTCAGTTCCGTTATCGCTTCTGATGGCTTGAACCTTCTTCTTTCCAAGAACCTCGATTAGAGGTATTAGCTTCATCAACTCTTCGGCAGTCTCACTCTTGTTTGCCATGAATCTCACCCAGGTGTACCTAGAGTAATCATCTGTGACAACCAAGCAATAAGACTTTTTAGCAATAGATTTGACACTTATTGGACCAAATAAATCAGTATGTAACAATTCGAGGGGTTCTGAGATGGTATTGGTAATTTTGAGTTTATGTGGCTTTTTGTGCTGTTTTCCTTTAGCACAAGCCATGCATTTCTCAACCACTGAAAAGTCTTTGAGTGGTAAACCCCTAACCAAATTGTTCTTAACCAATTTATTCAAAATTTTAAAATTAATGTGCCCTAAACGTTTATGCCACAAAAATGATTCAAAAGATGAAGCTTTAGACAGAAGACATGTCACGGTGAAGTTTGATTCTTTTGATCCCATATTCAGCATATAGGTATCATTTCGTCTCGGAGCTCGCATGATCACCATATCTTCAGGAATAGTAAACTCTGGCTTCAAGAATAGGCATTCATTTGGAAGAAACATCACAGGAATATTCTTATCACAAATTTGTAATACACTCAGAAGATTGAATGCCAGTTTAGGAACATAGTTGACGTCTTCCAAAGTAAGTGAGCCATTTGAGACTTCTCCTTGACCAATCATCTTCCCACCTTTCTTGTCTCCCGCAAAAGCAACATAACCGCCATTTATGATCCTATAGTTAGTCAGAAGGTCCTTCAACCCTGTCATATGTCTGGAACATCCGCTGTCAATATGCCAATGACTATTTACAACGGCATTTGAATGTTCCTGACATTTATTAAAAAAATGAAAAGTTAGACCTTTGAAATAGGCAACCAAGCCTTTGTGTACTTGGGTGGTGCAGCAGATGAAGAATTACAAAAGAAATTATTTACAAATGTGTTTAATCTTTTTCCGAAAGATTTTTGCTTTGAGCTATTTTGGATTAACTTAGGGCATTGCTTGACAGTATGACCAGTAATTCCACATTTAAAACAATGAGACTTCAAACCAGTTTTGGAAACTCTGTTAACAGGAATTTTATCCATTTCAATTTCCTCATCACATTCAGACAGTTGAGAGTTGCAGTCACTGTAAGAGTCATAGAGTTCTTTTGACTTAACAGTTGTGACTTTAACATTATCAGATTCAGGTTTAGGTTTAAGAATGTATGAAAAAGTTGATTCCTTGTCTTTTGGTTTTGAAATTCTCACTGGTGTGAAAGATGGAATTTGATGAGTGAAGAACTTTTGAAAACAGTTTGTTTTAGTTTGACTTTCAGAGGCATGGCCTGAAAGTTTGTCTTTGCCATTTTCACGCACATTTTCAAACAAAACATCATTCATCATATTAGAGTTTGAAGTAGAGCACCCTAAATCACTATTAAACATAGAATTGTCTGAACATGACACGTTACTACAAACAGAATTAATTAAGCTAATGTCTTCAAAAGACTTCTTGGAATCAGAACTACTGCAATCACTACTGCTAGAACAACCGAGCCCAACACTCCCACCATATGCGTAATCCTCTCTAACCTCCTTAAGATTAACTTCACTTAAACCTGCAATTGAACTGTCAGTATCATTCTGAATAATCTCTTGAATTAACTCATTTGAGGGATGAGGAATAGGTGTAGGAGAGTAACAGAAAGTACTAGGTGGAGGATATGCATATGTTTCATTGTTACTAAGACCCAAACCCGTCTTAACTCTGGCCCCCCTTTGTTTCTTGCAGAGTTCCTCCCTTTTCATACCAGATATTGTCCACTACTGCAATTTGTTTTTAAGCTTTCTTGCTTCAAACTCAGCAAGTGTAACTTGCTCAGTCAAGTAGTTAATTTCACAGTTCTTTTCCAAAAGAGTTCTTTTTAAGTGTTCATTTTCTTTTAAAGCTTCTCTTAATTTGATAAAATATTTTGATTCACTTAATTTAAGCTCTTTGATGGTCCTTTTTAATTCGTTTTCGTTTGACATTAACAATTTATTAGCTTTGTATATGCCAATTAAACGAATTTTGCAAGCAGATGAACACATATCTTCAATAACATCGTAGGGAAGACCAATTACTAGTTTTTCGGCAGCCAGAGCACGATCACATTGGCAGTAGGGAGTGCTTCTTTTGAATTCATCAACTGCATCTAGCCTTGCCTTCTCAATCATTTCTTCCAAGCTGATCTTTGACTCCTCCTCATGCTTCACTTCATTAACAGCAGCTTCACAAACCAACCCTGAATGATTCAGATGTCCTTGAACAATAACATCTGATTGATCTTTATCAACATTCTCCACCTTCTCTTCCTCATCTTTTCCATAAAATTCTTTGAACGGATCAAAGCAATTTATATCGGTGTCATCAATCTCAGCAATCTCAGCAACAAGGGCATGGTTAATCTCCTCCTTGGTTTCTTCAATTTCTGCACTCCAATCAAAGTTGGTGAGCAGTGCAGTTTCATTCTTTGACTTTGCCTCCTCAACCCTTTCTTGATTCGGAGTAGATCTTGGATTAGCAGAGTTAACTGGCTCAGTAACAATTGGTGAAGGGCATTCCCTTTTGAAGTGGCCCAATTGTTTGCAGTTATAGCACCTCAACTTTCCCTTGTCATACCCCAGCTTACCATTCTGTCCCTGATTTCCGAAGTTTCTTCTACCAGTTCTTTCCATGAATCGTCTGGCACGAAGAGTGAGCATAGCCATCTGCCATTGGATATCTGTTTCCTCAAGATCATCAGGATCCACCTGATACATATCTTCTACTGTCATACCCTTCCCTTTCAACTCACCTGCAACAAGAGCTTCATAACTGTGAACAAACATTCCAAATAAAGCCATAGTGTCAGACGGAATCTGAGTGGTGACAGATGCATTCGAGCTTGAACCAACATTTGAAGGTGCACCAGCAGATTTAGTAGACACATGACTTGATGATCCTCTAGATGCAGCACTGTACATATAAGAGTTTGCAGCGGATGAGATAAGTGCAGCATTTTGAGAAGGAATGTTTGGAGCCATCATTGACTGATTATATTCCCTTCTTTTCACATCAAGGTCGAAAGACTTCAGCTTGTTGATAACGTCCATCAGTTTGTAGTCAGGAAAGTTTCTTTCTTGTTTCAACAGCTTGATTTGAAGACTCCATTGAGGAGGAAGGGAATCTAACAGTTTTGCTACTTGTTCATGATTGCCCAGCTTATCATCATACTTCTTCAGATTACTTGACACGGATAGGAATCGATTTGTAATATCAGTCAAGTTCTCTTGTGAATACCCCACGAAAGAGTTGAATTCTTTTTCAGCTTGAGCTTTTCTATCCAGTTTCAGATCCTCATTCCCATCATAAAACTCACACAATGCATCATACAAGCTTTTTGCAGTTGTGTGTTCAGCAAAACTGTTAAAGATATCCTGGTGCAAGCAAAGTATCAAAGCCCCTAGTGCCTTCTTGTCACGATCAAGTAACTTGATATCTGTTTCGGTGAAAGTACTTGAGTCTGTGTTTATTGAAGTGACGGTTCCTTCAACTGTTGTTGGCACGTGCGGACCATTTACTATAGATTCCCATTGGTTGTAGTCCGTGTAGTAGAAAAATGCTTTCAAACATCTTTTCCAATCTTCAAAGTTTTCACCACTAACGAGCCTCGGTGGCCTGTTAGGTTGAACGCTATCCAGATCATTCATATTCAGTGTTGATGAAGTCATAACTTTGAACAGATTATAGATTCGCTGAAGACAAACAGATTCGCTGGCAAGATTCGCTCAAAGAACACAGCAGATTCGCTGGCAGATTCGCTGGGAAACAGATTCGCTAGACAGGCAAACAGTTTCGCTGACAATCAAGCACAGATTCGCTGGCCTGATTTTGGCAGCAGTTTCGCTTGCACAGTCAGCCAGACAAGTGAACTTTCGTTCGATGATATGTCAGATTCGCTAGCCCAGACACAAAACAACAGTCCAAGAATTTGAAATAGATTCGCTGGAAGAACACTTAGATTCGCTGGAAGAACAGATAGTTTTGCTGGATAACAAACCAGCCTGTAACAGTACGGAAGCAACCCGAAAACCTTCAAAACTTGACCATTTGCATACACGTTTGTTTTAAAAGCTTCCTATGACCAAATAACACAATACTTGAGCAAAATACAACTCCAAAACACCAAAACAAGTTTAGAACAGAATCAAATAGTGTTTTGACCCAAAAACTCCAAAATCAACACATAAATCACAAGAATCAAACAATCAAGAGCACTAAGGCTCTGATACCATATTGTTGGTCCATAATGATCGTGATTTCAGTGCTATGTTGACTTGTTTAACAACAAAATGACCAAGGCTTGAAGAACAAAGTGTATAATATCCAAACAAACCCAATAACAAGATTACACAACCAAATGAGGTATATAAGCTACAAAGATAAGTAGAATATGCTCCTAGCACCTCAGATTGAACGATTACACAACACAATCAGTGAATAATAGCTTTGGTAAAAGATGTGCAAAAGTCCCATTCAAATGAAGATAAGGTTACAATATATAGCAGTGTTAGGTTCGCTGATAGATTCGCTCTAGCGAATCTATCTAGCGAACCAACACAGGTTCGCTGGGCACATAGGTTCGCCCAGTCGACACCTTAATACAAAAGACAACATGAACTGCGGGCGAATCTATAGATTCGCCCGTAGGTTCGCTAGAACAATTACAAATACAAGTCATATAAATACAAACAAAAGTAACACCGACAAGCCGGTGAGTCCAACCTATACATAGTGACTATCAAGTCTTTTGCCCGTTGGTTAGTTCCATTAAAGGGATCCTTTGTCATCTTTCCTTGTAAACAAGATTCATATTTGTCAAATGAATCATCTTCATTTGTTTTCAAAAGACCATTCTTTTGAAGTATATGAATGCGACCCTTGTTTATGTGACCAAGACGACAATGGCAAAGATAGGTCTTACTCAAATCCACTTTGAGTTTCTTGGTGCTAGATTGGTACAACGAGTTATAAAAGGATGTGTTGTCATGAACTAATTCATAAATGCCATTAGACGGCATTTCTTTAAAATAAAAGATATCATTCATGAAAATACAAATACCATTGTCAATAAACTTAAAATCATAACCAAATTGTCTTAAACGAGAAACGGAGATAATGTTCCTAGTCAAACTAGGAGCATACAAAATATTGTTCAAAATTACTTCCAAAACACTTGGAGGTTTCAAAACATAGTCTCCTAGGCTTCGACTTCAACTTTTGCTCCATTGCCCATATAGAGACTTTGTGTCTCCTTTCTTGTAAAGCTTATTTCTTTTGAACCCCTGCAACAAATTGCCAATATGAGTTCCACATCCGGTATCAAATACCCATGTGTTAGAAGAAATAATATTAAGATCAATATGGATCATGAAAGTCGTACCCGAGGTTTGCTCCGCATCCCTCTTAGCTTTCAACTCTTTGAGATAGGTTGGACAATTCCTCTTCCAATGTCCTATCTCACCACAACCAAAGCACGGATCTTCCGAGCTAACCTTTAGCTTCTTATCCTTGGGTTTGGGTGGTTCCGCTTTCGCCTTTCCCTTGAACTTACCCTTGACTTGTCCCTTACCTTTGGCAACCTTTGCCTTAGGTTCCGGGTGATGCCTCCTTTATCTACCACCGTCATTGATCATGAGAATCGGTAAAGCCTTTTTACCCATTCATTATAGGCATCTTCATCATCAATACCAGGTTCATCGGGAATAGGATCGTCTAAAATGTAGGATTTCTTTTCTCGCTTGAGAACAATTCTCAAGCTTCGATACCAATCCATGAAATTTTTGTAATTGAGACGATCCTTGTCAAGCATGGTTCTTTGTGATAGGTTATGCACGGGTGGGATAATTGCAATAGGTGGATTGTTGATTGCGGTCATCAACGTAGTTTAACAAAGTTCACATTTAGTATTTTTAATATCATTAATACATTTTAATCTTTAATACCCTTTTGTGTCTCTTGGACAGTTAATGATTAAAATCTAGAATCCAACGTTACATTCAAATAGTAGTTAGGTGACCTTTATCCTATTATTTGAATTAACAAGGTAGTCAACGTTTGACGATTGCAACCCTTTGCAACTTCTAGCTTTATGGGATCGGTTAAACATCTTATGTTTAGTTGGCATGTTTAATCCCATCAACACCATTGAACGCCATGCTTCGGTGACCCTAATCACATGGTTTCCAAATCAAGTCGTCCTACTTACACACACGTGTGAATTTGCACATACAAATGGTTTGGTGACCTTTATCCCATAAATATGGCAAACCCACCTCAAACTCACAAGTTTTCTCCAATGTGGTTAGGTGACCTTTATCCCACATCAAGTTCCCAAATGATTCGAGTGTTGTATAAAAGGATGGTGTTAGACTTGTTTTTCAAAAGGGATTTATGTTTTCAAAGTTCTAGTTTAGAAAACAATTTTCATACCTTGCATTTGCATGCATTCAAATGCATGGTACTTTAAAAAATTTTTTTTTTCGAAGTTCCTCTTAATAAACATTTTATTATGAAATCATTAACCTTTGGTAAAACCCATTTTATTACCTAACGATTTCTAAGGAACCTATTTTATGCAAGTTGTTGATTTCTAGTTTTAAACTATCCAATTCCACAATAAGATTAGATAAACATAAATGAACCACACATGCATAATAAAACTACCAAAAGTTCGTAACCATAGCCAATGGATTTGGAAACACTTGTTGACCGAAACAAGT
The DNA here is from genome assembly GCA_030867185.1 of Tagetes erecta. Taxonomy (NCBI): domain Eukaryota; kingdom Viridiplantae; phylum Streptophyta; class Magnoliopsida; order Asterales; family Asteraceae; genus Tagetes; species Tagetes erecta. Next base: position 13,358,835 of record CM061488.1, read on the forward strand.
GTGCCAAAAGGTCTATCGAAATGGACAAACATGACACAAGGCATTGAGATGGTGTGCTCCCACTTGATTCCGCATCCTAATGCTTCAAGTGTCCATTTTGTGTTGTCATCCTTTTGCTTTATTTGGGCTTTCTTTTGGGCTCCAACTTCAGCTCCTAGCTTCCTTGGGCCTTCAAGTTTGGGCTTTGGTTATTGGGCTTAAATCCAATCTTGAGCTATGAGGCCCATTTGGGCCTAAAATGGCCCAAACCAAAACCCAAAGTTTTGTCCAACTTCTTTTACAAAATATATCCTAATACATTTTTCTAGTAAAAGAAATACAACTAATCTACTTATTATTACAAACCAATATGAAATAATAAAAGATCATAAACCCAAATAAAAGAATATTACAACCCAATTGAATAATCTAACAATATCTCAACACAAACACACATCCAAGCACAAGGTCAAGGCTAGGTTATGAACATCCATATACACATCCAAATATGCAAGTATTTCAAGCCCAAAATGGTTCCCCTTTATCAACCCTAAAGTTTTCGGCCAAGGTTAAACAAACCGAAAACTTTGGGTTTTGTCCAAACAAAATAAGCAACCATCCAAATGATTTAGTTTTCAAAGATTACCACATGCATGTAAAGTGAAATCTTGAAAAACCAAGGGGTAACCAAGATCCTAAAAGTTTCGGCCATATGATGAACCACACCATGAAACCCGAAAATTTTGGATCTAATGAAGCATGTATTCGTATAAGCGGCTCTTGATGCCATTGTTGGGTTTTAACAAGATTATTAAAGTTCATATGAACCAATTTATAGAAAAACGCAGCGGATTATTAGTTTAAAATCTTGTTAATATGTTGATTATTAAACCCGTTTAACACGCAAAATCCAAAGTCCGGATCCATATACGAAATACATACCATCAAACACAACCATAGGGTGTTTAGAATACTACCTTTCAAGATGAAGAAGATGATATTCTTGAATGAAAATCTTCAAATGAGAAGACCTCAAGCTTGTATACCCTCAAGCCTCCAACAAACACCACTTTTGCTAGGATTTAACACTTTGAAAAATCTCCTTCCTTCTTGGCCTTTGCCTTGGCCGAAAATTTTAAGAAGAAAAACAGAGGAGAAGAACTTTTCTTGTTTTGCATTGTTGTGTGTGTGAGAGAAGGTGTAAATGTCTTCCAAAGACAAAAGAATAATATGGTGTGTCTTACACTCCACCTTGCATGCCTTGAAATACCAAAAGGAGAAGGGAAGAGAGAGGTGGGAGTGGGGGGCGGCCATGAGGGTCCCACCCTAAAAAAATATTTTTTTTTGTTTAATTTCTGTCTCTCTTTACTTATTTAAAACAAGGTGTAGTAAAATATATCTCCTAAATGTTATTTAAACAACTTAAACAACATTGTAGAAGATTTTTTTTCTCTCATAACATAAATCATCCATATAATTTATTTTTAACACAAGTGCAAATATCTAGAAACCCAATTTCTAAATATTCTAAGTGTTGATATTTATTTTAGATCATGTCATAAAATAAATATCCCGGTGTTTGTCTAGCTTGTCATTGGGTATGACCCGACGTGGATCATAACGTACTAGCCACATCAATTTAGTATGTCTCTTGGGCATACCGATTCCAACAATTGTGTCGAGTAGAAGAAGAAAGAGGCGACGGGTGTGTGGGTGGGGTGGTTTGGGTTATATTTATTTATTTATAAAACTTACACATTAGACCCTCGAGTTATAAAACTTGGATCATAAGTAATTTAGCTTTTAATTTTACAAACGAACCCAAAGTTTCTATAACTTATGTTTTTCCGAAAAGACAAAACCGAAAAGAACGGAACGAGGAATATCACCAACGTCTCTTGTTTAATAAAATCATATTTATTCATTTTATTATTTAGTTACTAGCAATTTACTTTGATAATTAAAATTTACCATTTATTATTATAAATTTTAATGAGAACTAACTGATAGAGTTATCGTCGTTAACTTAAAAAGTCGGGTGTCACATCATCTCCTTGTTGAAAGAATTTCGTCCCGAAAATTAAGTAGAATCAATAGATATTTGAAGTTGAAAGGAAGAAGAAGATAAAGAAGAAAGAAAAGTAGAAAGAGAAAATAAAAAAAAATTGAGTTGTCATATTTTCCCCTTGTTAAAAGAAATTTCGCCCTGAAATTTACTTGTTTATCAATTGTGTTTGAAGTTGTTGTTTTGAATTTAAAAGAATTGGGTTAATGATGTTAATATGGAATGAGATCGTTATTTTGAAGTTCAAGAATAGATGTTTAATAAAAAGATCAAGAGATCCATGAAACTCTTCTAATTTTGATTATCGGAGTGTTTGTTGTGATCTAAGGAACTAGTATTCATACGAAGATAGTAAGTTACCAAGGGCTGAATTAATTGTTCCCAACTCCTTGAGTGTGATGGGTATTTTCGTTAATAACACCAGGGTGGGTGTAGTACAGAGCTATTAAAGCTTGGAGTTCTTAATTGAAGGATTACAAGCACTGATTATGATTGAAAGCAAGTGTTCCACGGTCATGCTACTGTAGATGGAATTTGAGTGTTACAGTTATAAGAGGGTGCCCGGGGGGGGGGATATGATACGCCACGTGTTCTCTCACAAGTTTGCAAAATTTAATAATTTCAAGTTTCAACTAAAATATTCACATTGATTATATAAAGGGTGAATCATTTTCGTTGGATGTAAAATATGATAGTGGTGAAACCTTATTGAGTTTGTTAAGATGAATCATTATTCTAATTTATGTGGCATAATAGTTGGATTTCAACTATTTGTTGTTTTATGTCATCTAAAATAAGACTTCACGGATTTGCCATCTAAGGTTATGTTGTAAATTTCCACAATATATAGGTGGATGTAAATGTCTACCATTCGTATATGAACTTTTATGAGTACTCCATCCAAAGGTGGAGTGTGTTAGTTAAAGGTAAACTTTTGGTTCAAGTGTATCTATGTTTATTGTTTCTTCTCTGTTATGTTTTGAGTATAGCCCATATGACAGGTTTTTCCAGGACCATTGTATACCTGTAAATTCACCATTACGTTGCGCACCCGTAATCGTCAATTTACCTTACACAATCACCCCAGTTTGTCTCCTAGTGGGTGCCTTAATCTTGTCTTATCAAACTCGTTGTTTTATGCTTATTTACATGGTGTTCTTATTATCTTTTAACTATATAAGATAGGTTATGAAAAATATAATATATGTATAGTTAAGTGTAAGGCACACAAGCTACAAATTTAGGCTTAGTCTAATGTACTTATGGGGAAATCATACGTCATGCTTCCTACAGGTTCAGGATAAGTATCTAGGTAAGGCTGCTAGTAACATTTAGTGAGCATAGAGTAATCATGAGCAATGAGAACATCAAGACATGTAGGAAACATATTATATAGCACAAAATAATTCGCATAACTAGTAACATGTTATAGCACAGAATGAGTTTCATATCAAGTAGCATGTTATAACACTTGAGTGAGTCACATAGTATGTGATGTGTGATAACACATAGTAGGTCACACGAATACCAAGTTAAAACTTCACAACGATTGAGTTTCTAGAAAACAAGCAAGTACTATTATTCTTGTACTTCTCTTCATTAGGCTCCTGTCCCACCGGTTGGTTGCCAAAATGATGTAATTCTCAAGTTGAAATGCAATGATAATGTTTCTCAGGAAATTAAAAAAATAGCTTAAAACGGTATAATGTTTCAACAATTTGTAAGACTAGTAAGTGCACACTTACTGTGATCAAGTAGCGGGTTAATATAAATTTACTTAAATGTAACTAATGTAGTGTACAGTTATAGTCTAGAATGCAATGCAATGCAACCTAGTTCGCTATAACTAATGGCTCTGATACCAATCTGTCACACCCCCAAATTCCACTAATGGAGTTTTACCGTTAGGAGTGTGACACACCAGGATCCGATCATTAGTTACACCAAACGACGTACATGATTTTGAAAAGTAACGTATTATATTAAGTAATAAAAATTAAAATAAAAGTTTTACATTAAGTGCGGAAGCGCAAATAGTAAATGAAAATATTTTTAGTAAAACTAATTATAATATTTGAATGTACAATGCAAACGCATAAATAAAGTGGATTTCTCAAATCAATGCGACCAATGAATGAATGTCATATCTGTGAGTGTGATCTTGACAACCTGAGATAAACATGCTAAAGTGTGTCAACATAAAGTTGGTGAGTTCACAGGTTTATAAAACTTGAAAGTAAGTTCTGAAAGCAACTGCAATAATTCCCTTAGTATATCAAGTAGTTATCTAGACTACTATGCATGCTACACTAGTGTACGAAAGTGTTTACGACCGAAGCTGACAGTAATGTAAAGAAATGAACGCCTCAAGCCAATGTCTCCCAGACACGGTAATGATAGGACAATTAAACACCTGTTCGACCTCCAGTCGTGCTGGCGCGACCAGCCTGGATGGGGTTTGTCAAACCCAGTAGTACTACTCAAAATTTCCTCGCTTTGCAATATAATTAACGGTCAATACGTAAGGCAAAAGTACTGACACTAGGTACGCATGTGATCATACTAAGAACCAAGTTTGTAAAGAAAGTAATTACAGCATGTTATCTCCCCCAAAAAGAGTAAGTAAAAGTAAAAGGGGCCGTGAAACTCACCTTAGATTGCGCAGCTACTAATAATTATCAAATTTATAATTTCCAAGTTCGAACAACAACCTGTTTGAATTATACTAATTAAAAACAAATAATTCTAATAGAGTTCATGTTCGGTTTCGTATTCCCGGTTCGGTTTCGTACCAACACCCAAACATCAAATCTTACGTAATTCAAATTGTTTAGACACACACCAGGTTTTATAATTTAACTCATTAAATTTGGTTACATAACCCATATATATACGCATGCGTACTGTTCTATCATGAACACATATATACATGATCATGCCATCACTATATTATCCTCCTATCACCACCATATCAAACAACACATATATCTATCTCACACACACACCTTGTACCTTTTATTATAAATTAAACGTACATACATACATATATATATTTGTATATATTGTTGTTTCATATAATTATTTCATATCATTAATGCTATAACCCCATTCGTACATACATACACATATATAGTGCAGTTTCATATCTTCATGTCCTCGATATACATTGTTGCATCGATCTCATTAATCATATACATTAGTTTTACCGTTTCATGTTATACCTATATATACACACATCCGTATATCTATCAATACATTGCTGCACATATATACATATAATCAGACTCATATTCGAACTCAACCCACATCCCGAACGAAACCGAAACGAACGAAACTGTTACGAAACGAGAAAACTACACGAGTTATGGTAACGTACCGGAATGCGTATTTATAACAAGAAGGTGCTCGTCGGATGCTGCAACCAGTGATTGGTGGCGGCTTACAGGGAGGGGTGGCCGGAGACAGCGGTCGTCGCTGCTGCTGCTTCTTCTTCAACAAAAAACAGAGATGAGAAGGCAAGGATGATGGCTTTGGATTAGGGTTACGGTGATTGTGTCGAGTAGAAGAAGAAAGAGGCGACGGGTGTGTGGGTGGGGTGGTTTGGTTATATTTATTTATTTATAAAACTTACACATTAGACCCTCGAGTTTCTTAATCTATTAACTTGTTCTCAAAGTTAAGTAATTTAGCTTTTAATTTTACAAACGAACCCAAAGTTTCTATAACTTATGTTTTTCCGAAATAACAAAACCGAAAAGAACGTAACGAGGAATATCACCAACGTCTCTTGTTTAATAAAATCATATTTATTCATTTTATTATTTAGTTACTAGCAATTTACTTTGATAATTAAAATTTACCATTTATTATTATAAATTTTAATGAGAACTAACTGATAGAGTTATCGTCGTTAACTTAAAAAGTCGGGTGTCACAGACCCCGTTGGATACAGTTCCTTCGCTGGTTATCTTTCCACCAGCATCTCCACCGAAAGCAACATGTGTACCATTTTTCTGCTTGAATTCTTGAAGCAAGGCATGATTGCCAATCATATGCCGACTACACCCACTATCAATAAACCATGAGTTGACTGGTCTTCTTGGGCGTACCTGCATGTTCAACATTCATTAGTTAGTGCGGTCAACCAAGGCTGAAATAGTTTTGGGTTTTCCCAATTTATCCACAATGGTGAATTGTTAAAGATGTAATTTATTCAGATTTGGTTCGGTTAAGAGATTTGGTTGAATGTTGTTTCTACCACTTGGTTGGTTTGATTGCTTTCTCTTTAAAGCATGATACCTTTCCTCTAGATTAGGATCAAGGTTGTTGTTATTTTTCCTTTGCCCACTGATAATGTGTAAAATATACATAAATCTTGTGTTAAGTTTATTTACATTTTCGAGTCGTTTGAGTCAGTTTTCATTTGGTTTTGTTTACTACTGATATTTTAATGTTTTGTAGGTCTTATGTTGATGAATTAATGAAAAGATCTCGAGAAAAGAAGATCGTAGGCGAAAACGGGACGCAAAACGGAGTTACTAGCAAACCGTAGCGCGAAACGGAGCAAAACAGGACGCGAAACGAAGTTCAGGATCAGTATAGGGGGTGTCACCATGTCACACTGACACCTATGGACTTCCTCACCGCGTGGCGTGGCTGGTTCTAAAAGATCACATGTGATCATGGTCGCGCCATGAGGCCACACCCCATTTTCTCATCGCGTGACGCGACGAGGCCTTTTTGACAGATTGTTTTTGCGTTTTTTGGCCATGTTTTCTATATAAACTCTTCATCACTTTAACCTAGCCTCCATGAACGAATTGGGGACGAATTAGAGGCTGAAAAAGGGTATTTTGGAGCCGAGTTGACGTCAAGAGAAGAGAAGAAAAGCTAAGGATCAAGGCTCGTTGGTTTGCAATCTCTGGTTCTTTGATTCCTTTATTTCTTTTGTTCTTTTCATCATGTTTCATAACTTTTACTTTGGTTTTGGTTTTGTTATCATGTTGGTTGACTAAACTTTATTAACTATCTAGGATTAGATGAACGTTTATGAATAGAATGGTTGGATTTGGACATAGTTGTGGTTTTCAGTGATTTTTGGAATTGCTTTGAACTTATATCTCAGTTGAATGTCAGATTGCGTATGACTAATTATAGCTTTATTAAACTAAATTATTGCTTCATTAATGTTCTTGTGATGGTATGTCATGTATGAATATTGATTAGGTCATAAAGTTTGCGGTTTTAAACCTATACAGTTATTTTGGCCAAAACAACCGTAGGAGCATTGGTTTGTGTTAATTTAGGTATAATTGGTCTGTTTAACCTAATATCTGTGAAGTGCCGGTTAGTAGTTTTGTCTCAACCCTTTTTAGGATTTGAGTTGGCTACTGCAGGAGAAGGGTCTAGCAAGTCAACTTAGTTCTGTTAGGTGTTTTTGAGCATTCCTAAGTCGGGTATTCAAGTGAGAGTTCCTCCTTATCACTTTAGGGTGTTGGATTATTGTGCTATAAGGTAGATAGTCTTTAAGGAGAGAGTTTAAGCAATATTAGGTGAACCATGAGGTTATCTGATTTACCGGTGGATTAATATAACTATTAAATTGCCAATAGGTTTCTTCTCGAAAATGGTCGAGGGTCCTTTAGGTAGTTCTTTAGTTAACAATTGAAATCCCGGAAGCAAAAGGTGTAAACTGCAAGTCCAATTGATGTCATGAAGTCACAAACATGATTCTAGCCTAGGTAGTAACTCTTCATTTATTCTAGTTTCTCATTCAATCTAAGTTGTGTGATTGTTTTAGTTGATCTATAGTGACAGTTAGGTTAATTAGACAAAACCCCCCTCAAACAATAAACAATTAGTGTAATTATAAGTTAGATCGTGTCGGTTAAACGTAGTTATACAGAGTCTGTGGGTTCGATCTCGCACTTACTAAGGCTATTCTACACTCGATCGGTACACTGTTGGTTGTGTGTTTAGTTTAGTTTAGAGAGTCCTAGTTTATAAATATTAAAACTTAGGTGTTTTTAGTTATTATTTTATATATAGTATTGCACGCATCAAGTTTTTGGCGCCGTTGCCGGGAACTCTTGGCGATTGCGTTAACTACTTTGATTTTACTTAATTGATTATATTTGTGCTATTTGTTGTAGTTTTGTTTGAGTATTAGGATTAGTTATTATTTTCTCTGTTTTTCTCCCCACGGAGTCTTTCTGTAATATTAATCATGTGTGTATTTGCGGAGGACCTCATATTACTTGTTTATGTCTGCATTATTCGATGTCCTCTGCACCATTTTGTGTTACTAACTCTTTTGTGCATGCGCATCCATATTACTATTCAGTGTGATGAACTGCATCGTGAGCTTCTTTGTTATGGTATCCACAGACCTGAAGTCTCACACGAATTCTCTTTTGAGCTTCAAGGTGCAGCAAAAGATTCCCAAAGATGGAACAAAAAGAATCCCAATGTGGACCATTACCAATCAAATTCCAAAATGGAATTCAGAAGATTCCCAAGGGGAACGTAGGCAAAAAGAAAAATTCCAAAAAGGAATTCAAAAGATGTCCCAAAGAGGACTAAATTCAATTAGAACCCAAATTCCACACTGTTTATGCTTGTAAGTGACCAGGTTTTTTGTGCAAAATGCATTCGAGTTGTTGTTAATAAGGAAATATGTTGACATATATATACATATGGGACACATAAGTCATTCTAATCGAACCTTAATCACATCATGATACTGAAAAAGTAAGTGTGCCAACTCGAGCAAATTGGTATATCTTCATATCATCACTCAATAGATGATGTATGCTATGATCTCACTGCGATATATTGATTCACTACATTGCATATGTATTTATTTTAATGTGTGTGCTTTGTGTGTGTAGGCATGTGGATTCTTTAATGACACGTGGAAATTCTTTTTAAACTTAAAATTTTAAAAAAACATGAAAATCGTGTGTTGAATGTAAGGAACAAGTAATTAATGAAGACAAATTTATTGTTTATGACAAGAACAAATCCAAAGTCTCGTGATTATTTTTGATGAAAATGCTTCGGGATATAGAAATATTGGTGGTGTAAAATCTTTGAAAGAATGTCATTTTTGAAAATTAAAGAAAAATGAAAAACAAAAATTTTGTGTGAAAATTTTAATAAGGAAATTAATGGTGTTTAAATTTTGTTGCCCTAATCTTGCTTGAAATTAATTACACAAACCCTAATAAGGATGTCTTGTCTAACTAATGTGTCAAGAATGATTGCAGGTGCAATAAATGCAGTTGCAAAGTCAACAGACAAAGGAAATGAAGAAAAACCGTCCAAGTGTTGTAGCCAGCTGATGAAATTTTTATGTCACTATGTAGCCAGGTGATGAAATTGTTTATGTCACTATGTAGCCGTGTGATGAAATTTTAATGTAACTATGCAGCCGGGTGATGAAATCACATGTTATTATGTAGCCGGGTAATGAAGATTTATGCTACTGTGCAGCCGTGTAATGGGTAAATCAAAGTCAAGGTGTAGTCGTTCCAAATTATGTGTGTATCAAAACATGACACGACTCAACTTTTGACACATCTTAACAAGTGGTCAATCGACTAAGACTTGTGAAATATTGTTGATTCAAGTTTTGACACGGCCAAACTGTGTCTGACCCGTCTCAACAGTACATCACACGACTATTTCATGATCCGTCTCAAGTCTACTAGATGAACATGTCTTAAACAAGTGTTGACACGTCTCAACAGATGTTAACACGTCCCAACAGTTTTCTGACCCGACCAAGCATTCACATGAAGAAATTTAGTATGTATAAAAACTCTGACACGTCCCAACAATGTTGACACGACTCAATAACTTTTGACCCTTCTCAAGAGTGTGTGACCCGACTAAGTGTTTCTACATGTTAAAATTGCATGTTCATTTGTTGACCCGTCCCAAAGGTTTGACCCTTTCCAACAGTACATGACACGACTAAGGCTATTGGGCCTATTTTTTACCCGTCTGAAATTTTGACCCGTCCCAAATTGTTGACCTAATTTCAGCCGGCTCATCTACAGTTTTCACAACAATTTTCAAACAAACTCTCTGATTTTAAATCACCGATTATCATATTCAATCAACAATTGTGTAACAAGGTTTAGAGATTGAATAAGGTATAATCATCATGATCAAACACCATCGACATCATCAAATATCATTTTGGACCTTAAAATTGGAAGATCGATGATGAACAGTAAAAACAACCCTAAATCGACACTTTGATTTTTAGTGTAAAAACTGAAATCGATTGTTAAGATATGTGTAAATGAACTGTTAATCACCAATTTTCATCCATTGATCATCATCAAAACATCTAAAATCACCTGATTTTAAGGAAAAAGTTCAAAATAAGCCGAAACCACCATTGATATACAAGGTTTTTGAACAACATGATTCTATCAAATTGTTTTGAATCAATGTGTTAAATGTGCTGCTGATTGTTACACTTTGTCATTACACTTATTACTTTGCACAAATGTGATTACTTATCATTTTGATGTCTAACACATATGTCTCTATTTTCAGATGAATATCCTCAAATATGAACCAAAGCACAACATTGTGGCTTTGTTGGATGATTCTATTCCAGAAGCAGATGGATATCAAGAGATGATTCATTTTCTCAGAAGAACAAAGTATGTGTATGCAATGTGTGTCAAATCCATTGTATATGCAAGATTGATCAAGTCATTTTGGAAATCTGCTGAAGTGATTAATTGATGAAGCCGGTATATCAGTGATTCATGGGAATATTACCAGGCACTTACAATTAACTATATCTGAAGAGTCTATCAGGAATGCATTACATTTAGATGAAGATGAAGTGGGTGCACTTGATGAGTTTACATCTGCTGAGTACCAAGATTGTTTTATCAATATGGGACACCCTCCTGTATTCCCTAAGCAGAAGTTCGTAAGAGCTAGACTGTGCAATAAGTGGAAGCTATTATGTTATGTGATACAACACTGCTTATCCAGAAGAAGTGCCCGGTTCGACAACTTCCCATCAGATATTGCATCCCCAATAGTTGCAATTGCTACAAATCAGCCATTCAACATGTCAAGATGGATAATGAAGGGATTTTTGTTCAATCTAGTGAAGGGCAAAAGATTCAAGTTTTTGATGTACCCAAGATTTTTACAACTACTGATTAATGCTGCTTATCCTGTGATTCGAGAAGAAGGAATTGAAGGTGAAATGTTATATACTGATGACATGAATGCTTTATCTTATCGGAAGATGAGCATTGGGAATGTTGAGGATGTGCAATTATTTGACTATATGCGAGATATAGCAAATAATGAAGAAGACATTGCACTTGAATATCATCACATCACCCAAGGTGAACTGATCAATCCATTGGACCTTGTGGATGAGATTCCAGACATCCAGAAGAAGAAGAAGGGAATAATGATGATGATAATGATGAAAGTGAGGCTGGTACTGATGCTGATAATGATGATGATGATAGTGGTGATGGTGATAATGATGGAGATGAAAGTGAATCTGATCATACTATGTCAGATAGTGATGATGCAGATGATGGACATGATAATGATGATGTTGCAGAAGAAGAAATAGAGTTAGATAATCCTGTTATGGAACATGTATTTGTTGAAGATGTTCCAGAGATTGAACCAAAAACTGATGTTATTCAAATTGTTCAAGAATTTATGGCTGAAGTGGAGTCTGTGGCAAATGCAGATGATGAAGCTGAAGTTATTACATATGTTCCTGAAATGGTTGACATTGTCACAACGTCCACTTATGCAACAGAACATGCTGAACAACCCTCGGGGTCTTCACCTAAGGTTGGTTCAGATGTTAATTTGAATGAAGAAGAAGATGAAGTTTTTCATTTGAAAAGGATGGTAGCGAAGTTACTTGATGAGATGCTCAGTTGAAAGCTTCAAATGAACGAAAGAAGAAAAGGCTTGCTGAGTTTTGGGCTACGCATCAGAAAAATACTGAAACTTTCAAGAAGTTGGATGAAGAGTATGAAAGTCTGAAGGCTGATTATGAAGAGTTAAATGCAGAATGTAACACTTTACGAGCTGAAAAAGAAGTGTTAGAGAAATGGCTGTAAGAAAAGGCAACCGAAAGCTCTGAATCAGATAAAGAATTTATTGCTGATGAAGACGTTGGAGTGTCTGAGACTCCTAGGGACGTCACAGTTTACTATACTAGATCACGACGATCTAAAACTGTGACAGAGCCGAGTGTTGAATCAGTCTGTATTCCCAATGATGCTACTGCTATTGTTTCATATGACAAAGCGGAGGGAAAACGTAAGCTGGATACAGTTCCTGAAATCTTAGAAGAAGATATTATCACTAAGAAAGCAAGAACCGAGGATGTAGCTCAAGTTAAGCCAGTTCAAGCTGACACTGTGAAAGAAAGTGAAGTGATAAATATTTCGGGAGAATCTGGTCCATCTGGTTTTGAATCTGATGTGGCTGTGATAGAAGATATTCCGGCTGATCTAGATGCACGATTCGCTTACTTGGAGCAAATGAAGTACAATCCTGTCTATCTGAATGGATTGACTATCAGTCAGATAAACGAGGAATACGAGAAGTGCAAGAATGCTCGAGATCATGTAGATGGTGATGACCGAGAATTTGTTGTTGAACCAGGTGAGTGGACGCCATTGAAAGAAAACTTGAATATTGATGATCTTGCTCCGCAAGATAGAAGATGAGGTCATGGCTACAGACCAGAAACTACCCTTACAAAAGCCTTAAAAGACTGAAGAAAGAATCGCTGAAAACGTTGGTGAAAAGCTTCCAAGAATCTGAAAAGATGCAGAATCGAATGCTATTTCTGGATTATAACAATCTACTGTACTACCAACTAACCAACAAGTTCAGAGTACTAGAGCCTAGAGAGATACCAATGATGGTATTACCTCAAGATGCACACAGGAAACAGAAAGATATGATTGATATGTTTCCTAGTGAGGTCAAGGCTTACAACGTACCGATGGAAGTACGAGAATCATGGCATAAAGCTGCCACAGCAGGTGATATTGTGAGATCACTGCTAAACAAAGGTCAATCTGTTGCAGACCTGCTTGATTCAATGATCGTGCCGGAAAAATCCAAGGACGTGAAGATTATTGTGTGGAAATACGATGAAGTGTTTGATGCATTTTTGATAAAGCGTGTGAACGGTTTGTGTTGGTCCATATGATTTTCAATTCGTTCTATGTATGATATAGATCAGATCAAAACCCTTTGTTACCACTAGATCTAGTAACAAAATGATTAAGAATTGGATCTAATAAGTAAATAACCCATAAAACCCATTAAGAATAGATTTAGATGATGAGAATTAGATTAAGAAGAATAGGATAGAAGCAACAAAGATATAAATCAGTCAATTCCTTGCTAACAATAACCAGATTCGAACTCACAAACAAAAGGTGTAATTGTATTCAATATGATCCAAAGAGTTGTGTACAAAAGCCCTAACACAACTATACATACAGGTCATAGTGTCACAGGCAGTGTCGCAGACACGACACTGCCTGATCGCTAAGCAAGGAGAAGCTGCATGCGACACTATAGTGTCGCATGCAGTGTCGCAAAAACCTGCATCAAACATACTAAACAAAAACTAAACTAACAATTACATAGGAAACAAAATACGACTAAACTATTACAAGTTAAACAAAAATACAAATAATCAACAAGGTGAAGTACCACCCTACATGTGGTCAACAATAATACTCCCCCTAGGGAGGTACTTCACCTGTTGGGTCTCCTTCAACAGCTCCACCATCAGCTTTCCCGAAAAGCTCTGTCAGTTCACGTATATCTTCATTCAATTCCGTTTGCTTTTGAATCTTTTCTGTAAGCTCCTGCACCTCTGCCCTGATCCCCCGAGCTCTATTTGCAACACGCTCAAACAGCGCGGCTTCTATTTGAGTCTCAGATCCAGCTCCAACTCTAATCGGATTCTCGCATAAAATCTTTAGATCCTCGTCCGAGAAGCCAAACACCTCCATCCGGTCGAATAACCTCCATTCAGACCCATCTTTCACCCGAATCACTGCCTCTCCAGTTTGGTTATCGTAGAACCACTTATCGAACTCCTGCAGTTTCATTGGGCTCGGATCTGGAACTTTCACCCGAATCACTGCCTCTCCAGCTTGTTATACCCAAAACTGACAAAGTTATCTTTCAATCCCGCCTTTATCTCAACTTCTAAGAGTTTCGCACGATCATTTAGGTCTACGTTAATCAATGGGAAAACCGCTAAACGCCTTAAATCCCACTTAGGGAGGGTTTTGAAATGTTTGCGGTTCCCAATATATGTGATTCCTCCTCCTCTTCGCTTTATCATGAAATTTCTCAGCTCCATGTTGTATTTCCAGCTGAAAATCTTATTATTTGTATCTTTTAGGGTGGGGGCATCCAGATTCTGGAATAGAGGTGTGACGTGTTCAGGTTCATCCACCTTCTTGAACCAGTCAGATTTTTCAAGTTCGAACTCGACACCCTCGATTCAGCTCCTCTGAGCAACGTATACCATCTCCTTTTCCTCAACTTCATAGTATTCGGGCTCTGAGTCGTAATCTATCAATTGTTCCTCCTCCATTTCTTCATCAACCAATTTCAGTTCGGCCCCCTTTAAATCCTCGGCTACCACCTCATCTCCTACCAAATCAGCATCAACATCGAGATAGAAATCATTAGTAATTTCTGCCTCTTTCTCAGATTTGCTCGCACTTGCACCGCTGAAACCTGCAAATTCTTTATGACTCTTGGCAACTTGTACCATCTCCTTCAAGGTTGAGTATTTTCCAACGTTAACCAGCTCATTAATTTCATCCTCCGTTTCTACGTTCCCAACTTTTACCTCCTTCTTTACTTCATTTAATTCCGTTAGCAGCTTCTTGATGAGCACTTGCTGGTCTAGTACGATTCTCCTCAAATCTTCCATTTCCGACTCTCGATGTCTTTCCCTTTCCTCAGCATTCATCAACTTCGTTTTTATCATGCTCAGCTCATTAGCGAGTGATGTATTCACCCCACGAATCACATCCTCGTCTAGTCCAGCAAACCCCTTCTTCTCTGGCTTCTTTGTAAATGTTTTTTGTACAGACTCAGACACTTCAGGCTCCTTACCGACCTTTATTGGTTCTGACATCAGTATCAGAATCAATTTGTGCTTTAGCCCCTGCCTTTCTCCTCTTCTTTCCTTTTGGTTTGAATATTTCTGCTTCGATCTCATCTAGTTCTTCTTCAAATGGAACAGCCCTTTTTCCAACAAACTTCTTTCTCTTCTTGATATCTTCTTTGATTTTATCTCTAAGCTCCCCAAATCTCTTCTCCTCAGAAATCTTCAGTTTCTTAATATAATCGCATCTTTCGTCCGTATACATATTACGAAAAAAGATAAGTTATCTTTCCCGAAACGTCATGTCTGGTCGAAGAGCAATCAGCGAAAATTCTAATATTCATTTTTGTCAGCTTCAAAGGGTCACCCAGCTTCTGTAATCCCGGCTTCAATTCATCGATGAAAATCTGGATAAATCTTGGGTATAGCAGCCATTTATCCTTCTTTTCGTCGGTAATATTTTCAATCATATATTCAAAAATCATTTGAGGACTATTTGCTTTATCACCCCGGCACAAATTCAGCATCGCGCGTGCCCACTCAAAATTTAGACCATCAGTTCCACCCTTTCGATGGTCTAAGCAAACAATAATGATATGTGCGATGAACATCCATTCCCTCGACAAAAACTCTTCTTTATCTCCCGTCGCTCCAGATATTCTGTACCTTCATATCCCATCTCCAAAAAACCTTTGTGCATGTCCTCCAAACTCAGTAACATTGGAGATCCAACGTCACGTTCCATTCTCAGCATTTGAGCAATGGAACTAACAGTAAGTACAATATCCTCTCCCATAACTCTAGCTCTAATCTCTGCTGGTTTAGCATTGAGGTTGTATGTAGCTTATTCCCAAAAATCTCTGACGTGCTACTGATCGATAATCAGATCCTTCGTGACAACATAAGATATAGGAGACGCTTTCAACCAGGATATAGCGTCACGAAATCCAACAGACTTTGGGTCCTTATCGTTGAGATAAGCAACCACATTCGACCGCTTGTTGAACCTCATCGGCTGTCGAGGTTCAGGTTCCATATTTGTAACTGAAACATAAACCGGAGATTTTTTAGTTATAACGAAAAATAAAAAAATGAACAAGAGAAATAATAATAAAAATAAAATAAAATAAAAAATAAAATTACAAAAAATGCAGTGTCGCATAGATGCGACACAGTAGTGTTGCCACAATGTCGCATTTTTATCGACATTGTAGTGTCGCAATAGCAAGACATGTGCATCGACACTACAATGTCACAGCATCCCAGGCTTCCGACACTACCAACAAAGCATGGTCAGCATAACCTTGGTAGTGTCGCAACTAGGGTTTGAACTTTCGTTCAATGTCGCAACAAGAACTAGTGTCGCATAAAACGTGAAAAACCCAACAGTCAACATCATCAAAACCATATCAGATCGAAACCAAAAACCAATACAAAGCGAACGAAGGTTCGAAAACACTCTAAAATGATGGATTTGAAGTGAAGTGTGTGTTTTAGGGCTTAGGGTCGTGTAAGGGTCGGGTTTTGAAACAATCAGAGATATGACCTGTTTTGACCCACAACAGATGAATATGAACCAAACTGTAGTGTCGCATTCCCGACACTATAGTGTCGCAAAGAATATAGAGTCGCACAGATCAAAATTTTAAAATTGATTTTTTAGAAAAATAATAAAAGACAAATCTATTTAAAATTACAAATATTTTAAAATAATGTCAAACCAATCAAGTGTGATAGATCCAATGTATCCACCCGTTTAAATAATGAAAGCTTCAGAAAGAATCAACTCAGTATAACAGAGTGAATCATGATGAAAAAACCGAAACGAGTTACTGGCAATCATCTAGAGGAAACAAGATTTGCAGAGATTGTTAGTATGTTTGTCCACTTAAACCCATGCCTTCTTCCTTTCAACAAACAACCTATGACGATCTTATCATGTTTTGGTTCGATTTGAAGAAGCTCTGGCAACAAGGTTTCCACAGACATTCAGCAAAGTAACTTGTTTTGACCTCAGGACATATTGAGTTTAGATGATTCAGCAGGAATCTTGTAATTGTAAGGAACATAGACCCAGATCAAGTGATCAAGGAAAATGTATTTTGGGAGTGAAGTGGGGTGTAGGTTAGATATTAAGCAATTAACATGATGTATAAACATTTGAGAGCAAAGCTTTTTATAAGGGTTTTACAGATGACCAGAGCTCCAGGTCTATACTGACGTATAACAGAGGAGATGATTATCTGTACGTGCTGATGAGAGCTTCAGGTCTATATTTACATATAACAGAGAAGATCATCACTCCAGGTCAATGCTTCCGCATAGCAGAGGAGATTAACACGAGAACAAAAAATTCTGAAGAGCTAACGAGAAGCGTCTTTCAGGGCTGCGGCTAAGGGTGATTTGGGAAAGAATCAAGCACAAAACAAATACCCTCAGTCCGTTTTTGTCAAAACTTATCACTTTGTGCATGCCAAAAGTCTGTGAAAATGCTCCTCATCACAGAGTTCTTTGTGAACTTTAGTTTGATCACAGAGTTATTGTCAAATAGTATTCAGGCTGAGCCTACTAACATATCAGTGCAATTCTCTTTCCTCCTTTTGACGCCATCAACCCATATCTGAATTTCTGCAAGAAACAAATAGTATAACGTGAGATGAATCATAATTCTAAATTTATAGTACTTACTACCCCAAAATGTTCAGTTTCGTAAAACTGAAATTTTCACAAATTTAAGAAAATATTAGATCAAGCATAAAAGTAGGGATGGCAAAACCAACCCGGAAGCCTGAGTTTGGGTCGATATGGGTCAATACAATAACATGTTTGGGTCAATTTGGGTAGAGTATAAGTGAAGGACGGGTCAGGATGGGTTCGCCAGGAAAGAAAAAAGTCAAGCACGGGTCAGGATGGGTTGATTACTTATAACTTGGGTTGAGATGGGTAGTGTTATTGTACATTGCTTAACAATCACCACCACCACAAATAATGAGCGGCGGGAGAGAGGCGGCGATGAAGGAGCAGTAGTGCAGAGGCAGTGATGAAAGATCAGCGGTGGTGCAGAGGCAGTGATGAAAGATCAACGGTGGTGCAGAGGTGGTGTTGAAAGATCGGCGGTGAAGGAGCGGTGGTGAAGAGGCGGCGATGGTGTTAGCGGCGGTGGAAGTCGGGAAGATATTATCGACAAAACTTAATAGGTTAAAGATGCTTTATGTATTTGTGAAAATAAAGCAGAGTTGTATGTATCCAATTTATTTAAAAATCGATTGATTTTACATTTATTTTGTTAAATAAAAATATAAATAATAAAACAACTATATTTATATTTAAAAACCGATTGATTTTTTTGAGATTACATTTTAACCCAAACATGATCTATATACTTTTAATTTAAGAGGGGTCGAAATATAGGATGGTTTTCGGTAACTTATTTGTTTGACCCGTTCTAATCCGACCCGTTTTGACCCGAACCCATTATGATCCGACCCGTTTTGACCCGTTTTTTGAGTAAACCCATCATGACCCGGACCCGTTCTGACCCACACCCGTTATGACCCGACAACCTCACCCGACCCGACCCGTCCGTTTTACCAGGTCTACACAAAAGAATGGTTGACATTATAAGAAAATATAAGTAAGACAAGCAGATTTTTCTTTCAAAATTTTTTTTTTAAATTAGAAAGAAATTAGACCAAGCATATTGATTATTTCATAAAAACGAGGTTTATCAAACGTTTTAGTGAATAAATCAGCCTTTTGATTTTTGGTGTCGATCGATATGATATTGATAAACCCTTTTTCTTGTGCATCCCGGATGGCATGAATGCGTGTTTCAATGTGCTTTATGTGAGTATGATGAACCGGAATCTTGGTAATTCCAATGGCTGCCTCATTATCGCAAAAGATCGGAGTATGCAAGAAATTGAAGCCATAATCCATCATTTGATGTTGTATCCACAGGACTTGACAACAGCAACTGGAGGCAGCAGTGTATTCAGCCTCACCTGTAGATAGAGAAACGGTGGTCTGTTTCTTGCTCTGCCACTATACTAAACACTCCCCCAGATACTAACAACCACCAGAAACTGACTTCCGATCAAGTTTGCATCCTCCATAGTCGCTATCAGTAAATGCATGAAGATCAAAACTTCCCCCTTTTGGATACCATAGGCCGAGATGTGGAGTTCCTTTTGGATAATGAAAGATACGCTTCACGGCTTTTTCTTGTGACTCCTTTGGATTGGATTGATACCTCGAACAATATCCAACAGCAAAAGCTATGTCTGGACGACTTTGCAGTTAAGCACATTAACGATACAATCATCGACCTGTAACGGTGAGCATCAACGGACTTCCCGGATTCGTCAGGAGTGAGACATGTCTGTGCAGTGAATGGAGATAGTTCAGAAGAACTGTCGTCCATCTTGTATTTGACCAAAATCTCCTGAATATATTTCTCCTGGTGAATAAGAATGCCATCGGGTTTTTGTACAACCTGTAATCCGAGAAAGAAGCACATCTCGCCCATCATGCTCATCTCAAATCTTTCCTTCATAACCTCCTCAAATTCTCTGCACAATTCGTCATTTGAAGAACCGAAAATGATATCATCTACATACACTTGAACTAAAAGAATATCGTCATCAATTACTTTCTTGAACACTGTCATGTCAATCGTTCCTCTTGTAAATCCTCTGCTCAACAAGTATTGTGTCAGCGTTTCATACCAGATTCGAGGAGCTTGGTGTAAACCGTAAACTGATTTGTCCAACTTGTTGACTTTGTCAGGGAAATCCGGATCCTCAAAACCTGGAGGTTGGCAAACATATATTTCTTCGTCGATATCTCCATATAAGAATGCGCACTTTACATCCATTTGATAAACTTTGAAATTTTTGTGTGCGGCATGTGCAAGGAAGATACGTATGGCTTCGATACGAGCAACAGGTAATCGATGCCTTCTTCTTGTGCGAAACCCTGAACAACCAATCGAGATTTATTACGAACAACAATCCCTCTATCATCAGGTTTGTTTTTATACACCCATTTGGTCCCGATTGGATATTTGTTAGGTGGAAGATCGACTAACTCCTAAACTTTGAGCTTTCTGAACTGTTGAAGTTCTAACTGCATTGATTCCACCCAGCTTGGATCTTGCAGGGAACAGTCTGAGACAGAAAGCATGAAAACAAACACTCGTTGATTAAGCCTGATTGATGACGTGTGCGAACTCCATCTGAAATAGATCCAATGACTAAGTCATGAGGATGTTCCTTTAGCTCCTTAAAGAGAGAATTCGGGGTAACAGCATTTGATTGTGATGAAGTTGATGAATCATGTTGTGTATCAGTAACAGAAGAACCTGGAGGATGAATGACAGGTGATGGCGGAGATGATGATGATTGCATAGGATCGACAGTACTAACAACATTAGGTAACGGTGACGGTTGTTGTGGGGATATTGGAGAAGATGGAAAAATGACGGGATCAGGTATGGGATCAGGGTGTATGGGAATGATCTCATCTTCGTCAAGAAATAATGGTAAATTGAATGAATTAAACACAGTTGTGGCATCATAAAACCAGGTGGGTTCAGAACCAGTATCGCACACGTTTGATTCCTGCCAATCAACATAAAATGACTCTTGAACGATCTTGGTGCGCCTATTGTAAACCGGATAAGCTTTCTGAGAGGAAGAGTATCCAACGAAGAAGCATTCATCAGAGACAGGACCAAATTTTGATGTTTGAGCTTGGGTATTCAACAAAGTGCAGGAGAAGCCAAATGGTTGAAAGAAATCGATCAAAGGTTTCCGTTTGTGAAATAGTTCATAAGATGTCTTCATTTTGTCTTTAACAATTAACACCCTATTCAACACATATGATGCGCAGTTGATAGCTTCAGCCCAGAAGATTATTCGAAGTTTGGACTCTATCAACATAGTCCTTGCTGCTTCAATTAGAGTTCGGTTCTTGCGCTCTGTCACTCCATTCTGCTGAGGTGTTCTTGCAGCACTGTATTGCATTAAGATCCCTTTCTCTTCACAAAATGAGTCAAAAATGTGATTTCTGAACCCGGTTCCATTGTCGCTCCGAATAGTCTTCACTTTCTTTCCACTGATGGTTTTAATCTTGAGTATTAAGTTCCTGAATGCTCCTGCGGTCTCTCCTTTGTTTGCTAGAAAACTCACCCATGAGTACCTAGAAAAATCATCTGTTACAACCAAACAATAAGATTTTTTAGCAATGCTTTGACACTGATTGGTCCAAACAAGTCAGCATGTAACAATTCAAGGGGACATGAAGTGGAATTGGTCGTTTTAGATTTATGAGATTTCTTGTGTTGTTTTCCCTTAGCACATGCCATACATTTCTCAACAACTGAAAAATCCTTTACAGGCAAGCCACGAACAAGGTTATGTTTAACAAGTTTATTGATATTAGCAAAATTAACATGACCAAGTTTCTGGTGCCATAGAAATGCTTCTGAGGAAGAAGCTTTTGATAATAAGCATGTAACGGTGGAAGTTGACTCCTTAGAATTCATGTCAAGCAAATATATGTCATTCTTCCTTGGTGCACGTATCAAGATCATATCATCAGAAATAGAGAAATCTGGCTTCAGGAACAAGCATTCGGTGGATTTGAAAAGAACCGGAATATTCTTATCACAAATTTGAGATACACTCAACAGATTGAAGTGCAGTTCTGGAACATAGTTCACTTTCTCCAATGTCAACGATCCATTTGATACCTCACCTTGACCGATCATTTTCCCCCTTTCTTATCTCCAGCAAACGCCACATACTCACCATTTATGATACGGAAATTAGTAAGCAAATCTTTCAGACCAGTCATATGTAGAGAACATCCACTATCTACATGCCACAGACTGTTTGGCTTCCTCGGACGTTCCTGACATAACATAAAACAAAATTAATTAGAAACAGGAACCAATGCCTTGGAAGACTTGGGTTTAAACAAGGAAAAATTAGCATAAAAATGATTATTTACAAACCTATTGAATCGATTAGATAAACTAAAATTATTCACACCTTTTTTAACAAGTTCTGGACAGTTCTTAACAATGTGAGTGTCCTTACCGCAACGGAAACAGTGTGATTTAAAACATTTCTTTCTAGAATTACTGTTGATCATGGGATCAATCACAATTTCTTCATCACATTCAGACATGTTTGAGTCTGAATCACTAAAAGAAACTTACATTTCTTTTGTCTTTCCTTTTGATGTGCTAGCTTCATGACCTGTTTCTTTAGCATGATTCATCTCAGAGTTGTTGTTTGTCTCAACAGGTTTGGTTATGAGAATTGGGGTGTAAAGGTCGGTATAGGGGTTGAGACAAACTTTTCAAAGCAGTTTTTATTTGGCAACACATCATTAGATTCAATAAAAGAAGCATGATCATCATTAACAACATTCAAAGCACACACATCATTGTTATTGTTTAGTACAGACAATTTAAAGTTTAAGCTTCTTGAATCACTTAACACATCACTCAAACTACTACTATTGTCTAAAATAGACTTCTTTGAATTTAAACTACTGCTTGAAATAGAGCATCCTAATCCTTTTGTAGCACCATATTTGTAATCCTCTCGAACCTCCTCACGATTAACTCCTTCTAAACCTGCAAATAGATTGTTAGTGTGTTCGGCAATTAAATCATTTGTGGGATGAGGTTTGGGTATGGGAGAATAACAATATGTGCTAGGTGGAGGATAAACATGAGGAAGCTCATCATATCCTAAACCAGTTCTGATTCGAGCTCCTCTTTGCCTACAGTTTAGTTCCTCCCTTTTCATACCAGAAATGGTCCATCTATCAAGTTTAGTTTGAAGTTTACTGCTTTCAAATTCAGTAAGTTTAACACGTTCATCAAGCAGGTTAACTTCAACATTCTTTTCAATAAGTTTTCTATTTAGATGATCTAATTCTTGTAAAGTTTCGTTAAGTTTTACATAGTAATTTGCCTCATTCTTTTTAAAATCTGAATTAATGGTATTCAGTTCAGCTTGATTAGATAGTAACAGATGGTTGGCCTTATATACTCCAAAAAGTCTAACCCGACATGCCGATGAACACATGTCTTAGATTACCTCATAAGGAAGTCCCATGATAATTTTCTCGGTTGTCAGAGCCTTTTCACAGTTGCAAACAGGTGTGTTTTTCTTCCTGTCATCCTCCTTTTCATCTTCCACAGTTTCTTCATTTTTGCTTTCTTCAGTTGCCTGATTGATAATTTTCTCATATTCCCTTCTGGCATTCAGTATGGTCTCAGCAACAAGAGCATGATTAATTTCTTCCTGAACTTCTGCAATCTCAGCACTCCAATCAAAGTTTGTCAGCAAGGCAGTTTCTCTTGTGTTACTGGTGTTTCCTCTTTCAGCAGCAACAACATTTCTTGTGTTAGGAGAAGGTGGTTCAAACACAATTGGTGATGGGCAATCTCTCTTGAAATGTCCGAGTTGCTTACAATTGAAGCATCGGAGTTTAGATTTGTCGAAACCATCCTTCGCATTTTGATTACCGAAATTTCTATTTCCAGTCCTCTCCATGAAACGTCTTGCCCTGACAGTCAACATAGCCATTTGCCATTGTATATCTGCTTCTTCAAGATCGTCTGGGTCAACTTGCAACATGTCCTCCATTGTGATACCTTTTCCCTTGACATCTCCGGCAATGAGAGCTTCATAACTGTTTACAAACATTCCAAACAAGGCCATCATGTCATTAGGAACTTGAGATGTAACAGATTCCTTTTCAGCAATCTTTTGTTCCGATGAAACACCTCCTGAGATGTATGAAAAACCGGAGTTCTTTACTGGGTGTTCAGATGTAGATGAGAGTAATGCGGCGTTCTGGATTTGTAGTGGAGGATAGACAGACTGATTGTACTCTCTCCTCTTGATATCAAGCTCAAAAGACTTCAGTTTGTTAATAACATCCATGAGCTTATATTCAGTAAACATATTTTCTTGCTTCAACAATCTTACCTGCAAACTCCATTCAGGAGGGAGGGAGTCTAACAACTTTGTCACTTGTTCCACTATGGTCAATTGCTCATATTTCTTTAAATTGCTAGTGACAGTTAGGAAACGGTTTGTGAGATCAGTGATTTTCTCATTTCTGAGACCCATGAAAGAATTAAACTCTTTTTGTGCCTGAACTCCCTTGCCTTTCTGTAGATCAATGTTCCCATCATAAAACTCACAAAGAGCATCGTACAAATCCTTGGCAGTTTTCTGATCTCCAAAACGATTGTATATTTCTGAACTCAAACAAAGCGTTAGTGCACCAAATGCCTTGTTATCACGATCAACAAGTTTTCTGTCACGTTCGTTAAATGTTTCAGGATTTGTGTTTTTGACCGTTGCTTCTCCTACAGTTGTAACCGGAATATGAGGACCTTTTTCGATTGAATCCCACTGAGTATGATCAGCTTATAAGTAAAATGCCTTTAATCTTCTCTTCCAATCCTCAAAGTTATCTCCATTAATCAGTTTCGGTGGTCTATTCGGTGATCCACTTTCCAAGTCAGCAAGGGTAAAAGACATTGACATTTTGATAAACAAACAGCAGTGTCGCAGGAACAATAATGTCGCAAAAGAGTTAATGTCGCAAACAGGCTATTGTCGCAAACAGGCACAAGCTTTGAAGTTTCGTTCAGTCTAATGTTGGATACAATGTCGGGTGTAATGTCGGAGGCACAGTCGGGCACAATGTCAGTCACAATGTCATTGATAGTGTCAGGGACAGTGTCGAGTACAATGTCAGTGACAATGTCGTGAACTTTCATTCAATCAGGATTCAGGTCAGCCAAACAACGAACAACAACAAAAACAGTAGTGTCGCAAACACACTAGTGTCGCAAGATGAACACTAGTGTCGCAAGATGAACGGAAACACCTTCTTCTCCAAGCAAAACACAAACCAATCACCACAGAAAAACACCAATCAGATCTAGATGATGATCTGATGATTACGATTGAAAAACAACACAAAAATACACCAATTCCAAACCAAATTCAGTCCATAATAACAGCAAATAAGATCCAATTTGATTGATTAACCCTATAAATGATATCTCTAAATCACACCTAAATCACAGATCTATATGATGATGATAGATCTATTGATTTCGATTGATTCTAACACAAAAGAAAAGCAAATCTCAATCCAACTCCATAGCAATTCACACAAGATCAGATCCAGAATTGATGAAATATGAATATTATCTAAAAACCCTCAAAAAACCACAAATCATGAGCACAATGGCTCTGATACCATATTGTTGGTCCATAAGATCTTCAATTCGTGCTATGTATGATATAGATCAGATCAAAAACCCTTTATTACCACTAGATCTAGTAACAAAATGATTAAGAATTGGATCTAATAAGTAAATAACCCATAAAACCCATTAAGAATAGATTTAGATGATGAGAATTAGATTAAGAAGAATAGGATAGAGAGCAACAAAGATATAAATCAGTCAATTCCTTGCTAACAAATCAACCAGATTCGAACTCACAAACAAAAGGTGTAATTGTATTCAATATGATCCAAAGAGTTGTGTACAAAATGCCCTAACACAACTATATATACAGGTCATAGTGTCCGCAGGCAGTGTCGCAGACACGACACTACCTGATCGCTAAGCAAGGACATGCTTCATGCGACACTATAGTGTCGCATGCAGTGTCGCAAAAAACCTGCATCAAACATACTAAACAAAAAACTAAACTAACAATTACATAGGAAACAAAATACGACTAAACTATTACAAGTTAAACAAAAATACAAATAATCAACAAGGTGAAGTACCACCTTACATGTGGTCAACAATAGTTTGTGTGACGTCTACCACTATTACTTGAGCATCTTTAAACTTCCAGTTCAAGATCTCAAAGAGTTACACAAACTGAGATTGATTAATCACACAAGGGCTGAACGTGGTGAGAAGTGTGTTATGTTACTCGATACTGGAATTAGTCGGATGCCTCAAT